>BLKR01003664.1:0-135733 GCA_011170035.1 Teleogryllus occipitalis | reverse complement strand
GTGGACAGGCGCGTAATTCGTTTCTAGTAACACCGTTCGTCGGCTACATCTGTGTAAATGCGTTGGGGGGGGGGGGAATTGTGCCGAAAGTCTGTTAGGGTGCTGATCGGGACGCGTGTATTGCGATGTCATTACAATTTGGCGCCCAACGTGGTTGTAGGAATTGCAGTGACTGCCATGCGCTGTGTGCCCAGAGGGCCACCGCCTCATAACAGTCCTGCAAGTAGCGGAGTGCTGGGGGGTGTCTTATGTGCGTGTATGCCCTGTCCCCCAGGCCCTGGCGCCGGGCCGCGCGGGGGCGGCGGCGGAGACGGAGGCGGCTGGGCGTCGCCGGCGACGTGGAGCCCCTGGAAGGGCGGGGTGGCTGCGGCGGCGGTGGCCCCCGAGCGCATCACGGTCTTCCCGTCCGTGTCGGACGTGCGGCGCGGGGTGGCGGAGGCCGCGAAGCCGCACCGCTGCGACGAGTGCGCGTACGCCACGGCGCTGTCGGGCGACCTGAAGAAGCACCGGCGCGTGCACACGGGCGAGCGCCCGTTCGAGTGCGGCGAGTGCGGCGCGGCGTTCGCGCAGAGCAACGACCTGCGCCGGCACGCGCGCACGCACACGGGCGAGCGGCCCTTCCGCTGCGGGCTGTGCGCCGCGTCCTTCTCCCGCGGCTCGTGCCTGCGCGACCACCAGCGCGCGCACTCGGGCCACCGCTACCTCTGCCCGCAGTGCAGCAAGACGTTCGCGTCGCGCGGCAGCCTGCGCTACCACCTGCGCGCCTCGCACCGCCTGCCCCACGCGCCGCCCCAGCCGCCGCCGCTGCCCCTCGCGCCGCGCTCCTGAGGACGGGCTCGCTGGTCGGCCTTCGGGCGGTTGCGTTCGCCCTAGGCGGCGCGGTTTCGCCAACGTACTGATTCTTTTTGAACACGCCCACCTCTTGCCCCCGAGCTGGCCGTCTTTCGCTTCTGTCTCGTTCGGTCTGGGTGGCGCGATTTTTCGAAATTTGTGATTATTTGAACATGCTCGCCTCTCCCACTCACACCTGAGGACGGTAACGTTATGCATCCTACATTTCTGCCCCGTTTGTCGTAGATGGCGCTGTTTCTCGAACTTTCTGAATGTTTGAACGTGTTCGTGTCTTCCACCAAAACCATACATGTGAGGACGGTAAACGGTATGCGTCCTTTATTTCTGTTTCATTCGCCCTAGGCGGCGCGGTTTCTCGAAGTTTCTGACTTAAAAACACTCTTCTCGCCGTCTGTTCCTGAACCCGATTACGTTTCCTTCATATCCTGCATCGTTCGTCCTAGGTTGCGGGGTTTCTCGAATTTGTTTCGATGCCATTGCCCCGTCTCCCACTACTCCTGAGAACCTTGGAACCATGTCTTCTACCTGCAGGAGTTTTTCTTCTTTCTTACTTCCTACATCGCTCGCTAGCATTTTTGGGTTGAGCTCGGAAATCTAAATGTAACCTTGTTCATTTGAAATACCTAAAATAAATTGGATTACAAAGATGTGGTGTGGTCTTGGCATGTCCTCACTACGTCACCTTCAATTACCCTGTAGCAACTATGAAGTCTGTTTTACTGGCAACTAATGAGACTATACATATTCTGCAGACAGATGACACTTAAAACAAATTCAGACCCAACTAAGATCTGCTTATGAGAGAAAAGTGTTTCTTTGTAAAGCTAGATTGTGTTCGTTGTCAGGCTTACTTCAAAATTAAAGTAGCCGCCAAGGCCTCAAAGGAATCTCGTGATGGCTGGCAGAGGTTAGGTGACAATCGAAGTGACAGCAGAAGTGTCGAGATAGCGGCATTCTATTGTCGACCGAAGAGGGGCTATTGCATTCTATTGTCGACCGAAGAGGGGCTCGGGGGCCTGACGGCAGAGAAGAGTTCTGTCTTTGAGGTTCAGGCGCTCTTTAGCTGGGCGTCTGGAACCCAAATATAGTGGTGTAGGGAATTATTCGAGGTCTTCACAGAATTTTGACTTTCGGAATTTTGACGCGTTGAGTGGTAATTTATTCTGTGTGAACGGCGAATACACAATGTTATAGGTTTCTGCTCCGGAAATTTATTTTGTATAAACGTGGGTTGTGTAATACATTTTTAAGACTGGCTACTTGGTACTTTTTGTATACGATAAAAAGATAGAATGGCACATGTAGAAAGTTTCCCTTAGGTCTTCAAGAAAAAGAAAACACAACTTCATTGTAGCAGATATGTTGAACTATTTTCTGTGTAATTACCACCAGAACTGAGACCGTGGGATCCGTGTTTCTACTTCTGTGTCGCAACTCTGCGTCACTGTGATATACGCGCAATACTGATCGGGCAGATTTCTTGGTGTAAGAAAAGATGGATATCGCTGGGAGATGGTCAAGATATCAGTTATATATTAGTTCACACGCTATTGGTAAAAATTTTGACAGGTGTTTACAAGGGTTCAATGTTTTACCTAGAAATGAATGCATATACTTCGGCAAGTTACTACAAATTACTCACATAACTAATGACTACGGTACGGATGTTTATGAATTTAAAATGTTAGAAATATGCAAGCATTTATGACCTAAAAATTATGAAAATACCATAAAGATGACTTTTCTTTCATGTATGCGAGATCTCCGGACAGTGTGGTACTTGAAAATAGCTATTTGACAATTTTGATGGAGGACGTTTTGCCTTCATCGAATGTGTTCACCTCTTAGATAGCTTTTTATTGAGGCAGTAGAAGTTTACGGCGTTAAACCTCGTGCCGCAACGTGTAATAATGGTTTGGGGTGGCAATGGCACTGAAGGAACCTTCACTTTTGCTCTCGTAATGGAGTTTTGGTAAATATTTTCTTCGCTGCTAAAATTAACTTACCTACATCAGGATAATTTCCACGAATTTCTTCCGCAATTCTAATTAGTGCATGTGCAATGCATGTTATGTGTATCTTTGTTTGTAGGGTAGAGTAACTGCGAATCTTTGGCAGCTTTCACCGTGGAAAGGGCTACATCAGTGACTAGAAGTAAAATATTTTCTCTCTTCACTCCTTCAGGCCACAGCAGATTTATTGCTAAAGTAACAGCAATTATTGAGGATTATTTTGTCCAACGTCCAACAGGAAACGAGACATATATCTCCTGCTCGGTTTCCCCTTAAAACTCCCACCACAACAACATTTGAATTAGATGTGAAAAATCTCTTCGAGACGATTGAAAGCAAGTATGCGAAAACGGAATCAAAATGTTAAAAATATGACGAAAATTCACCTCAAAATATGACCATAATATGAAATATAAACGGAAAATGACAAAAGGGTTTAAAAAAGCCAAAATATGACTATATGACACATGAAAATTGCATTATTTTAGTCATTGTAGATAAAATCATGCCTAACTTATATTTTCCATAGAAAAGACTCTGATAACAATATCAAAAGTCATAAAAATCTTTGCCCTACTAATGACGTATTACTAGGGAACGGATTTCCATGTAAGTACATGTTTTTACAGGAACTAGATACTTGCATTCAATAATATTTTTTTTTTAGAGTTTACTAGACATTTTGAATGAATTAGAACTACATTTATTTTACATATTTTGGTATACTTACATATTTTTACACATTTTACCTGCTGTATATTTTGTTACATATTAATATACTTATACGTCGAAACACAACATTTCAGATGCGCGTTTGCAATATATGTTACGGAACCATCTTTCTTACAAATCAAATGTAATGCTGCTGCCCTACTATGACCATCATAACTTCGTCATGAATTGTCAAACTTACTCCCCCCCCCCCCCGTTTGCTGCGTTCTCGGAGTCAAGGATGAGCTGATTTTTGTGAACAAAAGTAAGTCAACCACGTGCTTTCTCATGTTTCAAACAGCACATTCGTTACTCGATCGAAAATAAATATATTTTACAGAAAACTGTCTTCCCCGGTGTTCGATTTCGGGGAGGGGGGATAATATTTCCTTTAACCCATTCCCCCGGGATCCATCACTGGCTAAACGGTACTAATATTCACTTTGAGCCCCGGCTCCTCGTCAAGATAATAATAAATACTTTAAACGTATTCTATATTTCGAATACAGTTCTTGTGTGGTGAAGACTAGTGTACACTTACTTTTGTGGAGGTAGAACCTACTTTCATCCACTCGAAATCCTTGGTTAGAACTGATCGGTGAGGGTCTACTCTCGGAAAATACTTGTAGAGAACAATTTTAAACAGTAATGGATTTTTATTTTAAATATTTTCTTTTTTTTTCTTACATGTTTTGAAAAAAATAAAGTACGTGTATATGTACATATTTTGCATTTTTTATCACAATAAATTCCGTTCCCTACTTATTACATAGAAATTATTCTTTTTGTTTGACTCTTGAACTAATATCACTTGAGTTAAAGTACATACTGTCCAAGATTTTCCCTAATTCTGGGTCAATATCTTGTGACTTGAATGCCCCTCCACAAAAATGGCGTTTATGAATCATTCACATATTATGTTTTTGTCTATAAAATGAGAGCTAGCATATTCATGTGGCTTACCTTCTGTCTTGCATGGCCTTTTATATTATCAACAATTTGAGTCGCCATGAAGGTGATTGCCAATGTCTCGGCTTCCGCACTTTCACACTCCCCTAAACAGGGTCCACGTAAAACAAACAAAAACCCTTCCAATATTTTCATCACAAAATATATCCCTCTTTAATGGCATTAAACAGCAGTTCCTCTGGGAGGTACGATGTCCAAACATTGTAAAATGCTTGTTCTATGCCCATTGCAAAATTGCAGGACATCGAGTTCGACTACTTGGATTTATTTAGGGTCCTTTAACAGATCATCAGCTGTTACGGTGTCACCCAATCGAGAACTTAAACTATGACGTTCAAGCTCTAAATTGGATGACTCCGTAACAGCTGATGAACTACCAAAAGAAACTGCAAATCGAAATGTAGATTGATCGGGCGATAACAGTTTTAGAGATAATCTTAGTTTAGGCGGTATTGTTGTTCAGAGGGGCAGACTACAATTGGAAAAAAATAAAAACAAAAACCTTTTGGGTATTAGGGACCCTCAAAACTTGTATTTCCTTAAAATCTCGAAATCGACGTTTTGGAGCATTACGAAACTTTATCCTTACATTTATGCCCGATTTTTAGTACGCTATACAGTAAAAAAGTATCTAGCTTAATTTCATAAACACTTCTGGATATGTCCATATTCTGCAGTTGCTTAGCATCATCTGTCTGCAGAACATGTGCTAAGCTAGTGAAAAAGCTTAGAAATAGCTTGAAAAGCAGACGAATATAGTGAGGTATTATGAATATAATGAAGTGTGAATTGTCACGATAATTCACGTATTGCAGTTTTTAGTGTAAGTGTGAGGTACTTTTTATGAACAAAGTTTCAAAAGAATCATTGTATAATCGAACCATGATCTTTATCATTTGCATAATTGATTGAAGAGAACTAAATGAAATTCCTCATTGAGTCGGGATCACCGACAAAAACTTTACAATAGTTGGAACAGATGTATTCGGTTTTGTGAAAATATATATTTTTCGATTAGAATGAAAACACATTACTCAAGACAGTTTTCGTTTGAAATAGGCATAAGGTAAATTTTGTTTTTACCTAGAAAGAAGAACATTGGTAGAACATTGAAAGTTAAAATGTGACTTAAGAAGAATATAATATAAATTATAGGGTTCAGTTAATTTTTAAATTTTATTTTTACCCTCCCTAAGCTCCAGTTCAACATTGATCTGCAATGGAATAGCTTCTGTTTGGAAGTATCTTCAATTTTGGGAATAATGACTCCCATTTTCCATTTTTGCAATGACTCCCAGCTTCTCCCATCTTAGCGTTGGTCTAAACGACTTTTTTGTAGGTTGTGATACGTCCTGGACAGCGTTCCAAAACCGGCAATCTCGTTTCCACCGTTCGCAATGAGACCATATGCTCTGGCTTCCCATGAAAAGAGACAGAAACGAAAACGGCCGAATCTCAATTCCAGGAGAACTTGACTAAAAAAGAATATTATCAGGGGCGCCCAGAGTAAAACCAGGGGCCTTCGGGCAGTTGATCCAAGGGGGGACCTTCTTTCAAATAAAAAATTCTCTCCTCCCCCAATTCATAAACAGAATATTTTCTCCTAGCATCAGGAATGACTTACAGCCTTAATTTGGATTAGAGATAAATATATATTTTCATTTCTTTTCAATAAAAGAAATCGGAGCCTTAATTAAGTCGGGGCCTATGACATGTTACCCCCCTCCATTTGGACGCCCCTGATTATTATTGCTAAATAGTTGAAAATCATGAGAAACAAATGTAACCCGTATTATCAATGGGACAACGAACAAAATAAATTAATGGTGTACTTTGTGCCTAATTAAGAATTGCTAACATCAAGAAAATGAGAGATTGACAGTGTAAATGCTTCCTGATATATTGGGGTCCTCCTTTGTAAAATCATTTTTCAAAGATGTTTCATTTGTAAATCTGGAGAGCGTAATATCTGTTTGTTATTGATTACCCATTGAACAATTAAATGCTTAATTTCATGGCAGGAAATTTTCGTTAAATGTGCAATAAAGAACATGTATGCTTAAAATAAAATGTGATACACGGAATTATACTATTATTAAAGTCCTATTGCAATATTCCTTTGGCATAACTATTTACAAAGAAGGTGAGTACTGGGAGAAGTCGCCAAATAAATATGTACATATTGTTGGGGCTGTGTAGAGCGTGTCCCGTGTGGTAAAAGAGTTTGAATCTGGATGCTAGGCTACTTCCGAAGATGTTCAGTGAAGTCCACATTAGTTGTTGAGGACAAGAATGTTATTCAAAATATCTGCTTTGTGACATCAACAGCTTCAAGTTAAATTTTATTTTGATATTGAGGCTTTGAATCAACTGGTTTACTTTGGTTACATGCTTCTAGGTTGATTAAGTCGCTATTAGTTTAGTACCATATTTTCAGGTTTTTACTAGTGAGAACCCGTCAAAATTGGACGGTGAGATCTGAGATAAATGTTAAATACTGTACCCAGACTAATGTTCACAATATATTGCATTGTTTGGATCTTGAGGGTATAACGAAGATATTCTGTGATGAGTTCCCAAACTTTTGAACACGTATGGCCCATGACCAGATGGCAATGCAATATCGGCACAAAAGATATAGCACTATTATACTGAAGGATATTATTTCTAAAGTTTTTTGATGTGTCATCATCTCCTATAAACAACTGTTTGATTGCTTCTGGCATATTGCTCGAAGGTATACTTATTTTCCCAACGCAGAGTAAATCGTTTGCAGAATTTCTCTCACATAGAAAGTACAAAGCAGAACAATTTTGTTTTACGAGTGGCAAAAGAGGATAAATAAAATAAATTAACGCTAACAAAATATTTGCAGGTGATGTAAGTGAACATGAAGTAACTTGAATATTTTTTAAACATGAAATGTGAAACTCGTATAAAAAGTGGAAATATTTTTTGCAAACAAAGAAAATCGACGAACTTTCCAAAAATAACATTAAATATTAGAAAATGACGTACATTTTTAAGAAAAAATAAATTTCGGTTAGGGGACACCTTTGCACCTTACGTCTGCAGGGGTTTTGAAACAACTGCTGGAAAAAAATCCATTTTGAGTATTAGACGGTGTCAAAACTGTCGCTTGTATTTGTAACTTATTTATGTGCAAAATAACAAGGCAGTCATACCTTGGGCCACTATTCCCTAATACCAAAAAAATAATGAATAATTAAGAAATGAGTATAATTTAAGTGTATTGTGTTTCTATATTTCTAGTTCGGGCTAATTAAAACATACTTTGTAGTTAAATGAATTTAGAGTAATGTATAATATTGCTATTTAATTGCCTTTGTTTAAACATTTCATTTAAGGTATTTGTGAAACTAAAGCTCTTTTTCTGGGAAGTTACCTCCTAATTTTCCAATATCTGGATTCAAAGACTGAGAGCTCACAATCTTCGTTATTACATTAATGTTTATCAGTTAACCTTGTAATCTAAGCAGTACTTAATTTCATGGATGAAAATTTGCCTAACGCCTACGTACTCCCAAAATAGCTTGTAATGCTATTTGTTCCCATATAGTTTTACAAAATACTTTCTTCTGGATATTTGCCCCCCCCCCCCATCATTCTGCAAATTAATTCCATTTGCATCGAAATCGGAGCATTTTCAGCTTCAAAGGAAACAAGCCCAATAAAACGAGCAACTTCAATTTTGAGCGATGATTTGTGTTTGAATGTTACAAAACGTTCCAATACAATTCACCACAACAATAACTGATATTTTAATTTTACAAGAAGCCCTTGGGACATTTTCAAAATTTTCAAGAAAATGGCTCCGTCGTTTTGATTAAATTTTGTTGTTGGATACTGTAAAGGACGTTTAAGAGATTGGCGCAAGTCTGATTTTCGTTGAAAACAGATTTTTCGGAAACTACAAAAATTCAAAAATGTTTTCCGCAGTCTTCCTACAACTACAATTATGAACATAAAGATATTGTCCCTTAATCAAATCTGTTCCTTAAAGATAGATTTTGAAATCAGGTCTTGCACAAGTTTTCGAAAATTGAATTTTTCGAAATTTTGAATACTTTTCTCGTAATTTTGCAGGAAAGTACGTGCTGCTTTTGCACCACAAGTTTTCAATTGTTAAGGTAACTTGCCCATTCTTGAGTTATTTATTATTAGAACTATAAAAAATATTGTAATAGTGCTGAATGCCCTAAAAATTTGAAAGTTGCTAGATATGGATCTCAAATACACTTTATTTCTGAAATGTCCTGGAGATCCACTAAGAATATTCTTATAGAAAGAGAACATAAGGCTTGAAAAAGGCCTTCCAAGAATTAATAAGAAAATCCGTTTCAAGTATACCAGGAAGGATTGTTACATTTATTGCTGCTAAGGGTAGGGATTTTATATACAAAATATTAGGATTTTAAAGTAAATTGGAGAAATAGATTTTGCCCCAGATTTTCTTTTATTCATTACTATGTATAATATTTAGACAAAGAAAATGTAAACACATTCATCTGAATGTTTTTCTTTTGCACAAAAAACCAAAATTATATTTTCTTAATGAGTAAAATTCGTCAGGCCACTGTACCTTAAAACTGGCAAGCCAGCGCGCAAACAAATTAGGGCAAATTCAGGTAAAAGGCTGATGTGCCTGGTTGAACGGAAGAGGACTTAGAATGAGAAAGGGAAAGAGCACGGAAGGGAAGAGGAGAGAACTGCTATCCATCCGTAGTGGCACCGCGCCGGGACAAATCCTGGTGTGGGGTCCGTGCGTGCCGCATCCGGCGAGTTTTCACCAATCAGCAGCGCCATATAACAATCTCAATAGTCAGAGGCGCACCCAAGATTTTTGTGCGTGTGGGGTGAAGCCCTCATGACAACCCCTCATAGGTGTGCCATGGTCAAATAGAATACACAGAGAGAGACGCTTCCAGGTGGTCGGGTCAATGTAAATGACAGTCTTGTCAGAACAAATGTTTGTCGCTTAGCTGAAAAATGCTTCGTTCTTGCCCAGCAGTTTACTGGTGATTGCCCTTCTTCTATAACGTCCTGTTGTATTTTAAGGTCCGGTTGTACTTAAACGCGTTGAAGCGCTGCCGAAGAAGACATTTATTTTGTACTTTCTCATGTACTTAGTACAGAGTATGATGGAGCGGGGTGGGCTCCTCCGGTGCACCGAAATTTGCTCGTTCGACGCAGCACCAGTTTGCGTCACGAACCACGTTCCCCAACGCGGGCACTTAGGTTGTAAAGCCAAATCAAACGCTGGCCGCCATGTTGCATAGCCAGAAATGTTGAGACATTTTGAAAGTGGCATAATGGGACCATTTTCAACGGTGAGTAACCAAAAATAACACGGTGTAACCGAAATAAAAGTTGCGATATTTAAATAGAGTGCTTCATACATATGTTTCAATGATTTGTAACAAGGTGATAATTTTGGCATTTAAAATGCCCGCTAATATTGTTTCGCAATCTGGTGCCTAAAGCTCATTGGCTGAATTCGGATACAATGCGCAAAAGCCCACCAATCTCTTTCCACCACGGTATAGAGAAAGTATTGAAATACTGCATAAAACGGTCGATTTTTCGACATCTCATTTCGTGTATTGCTAATTCCCGAAAAATGATTTTTTTTTCTGGCATCAATGTGTAAGATACTCTTTATATATCTTGCAGAATATACCGCTCCCTTTTAATTTGAAACGTAATTTTAATTTTTGGAGATACTTCGTATGAAGTCTTTAGGACATGTTAAACAGTTTCTCACAAATGGCTCCAAATTTTTACTTCAACTTTTCGTTCGGACACAGGTAATAGCGCTGAATTACATGCCAGACAAGATTTTGATTAAAACTTGGGATTTAAAAAAAAATGTGTATACGAGAAGCATTGGCTTCTCTCTCTCTCTCTCCTCTCTCTCTTCTCTCTCTCTTCTCTCTCTCCTCTCTCTTCTCTCTCTCTTCTCTGTCTTCTCTCTCTCTTCTCTCTCTCTTCTCTCTCTCTTCTCTCTCTCTCTTCTCTCTCTTCTCTCTCTTCTCTCTCTCTCTTCTCTCTCTTCTCTCTCTTCTCTCTCTCTCCTCTCTCTTCTCTCTCTCCTCTCTCTCTCTTCTCTCTCTCTTCTCTCTCTCTTCTCCTCTCTCTCCTCTCCTCTCTCTCTCTTTCCTCTCTCTCCTCTCTCTCTTTCCTCTCTCTCCTCTCCTCTCTCTCTTTCCTCTCCTCTCTCTCTTTTTCCTCTCTCTCCTCTCTCTCTCCTCTCCTCTTCTCTCTCTCCTCTCTCTCTGGGTGCGTGCATGTGCGCGTGGGGGACTGAAGACGCCATGTCCCCCGTCCCCCACAAGGAATATGTTTGTTACTGAAGTATCTTGTCGTTAATGTTTAGTATTCAAGCGCATTTTATTATCTAATAGATTTATGAACAGAAATGCTTCAAATACCCTTGTATGAATTTTCTCGAAATCTCAGACGTTTTCGTGTCTAAATGAGCTGGAAATCTCCGCATTTTCAGAAACGCTCCAACTACGTTTTCTTAAAAACATCTCGAAGTTTTCTTGCGAATGTCTAGTGGTCTGATTTTGGAGTTCTCCGCGCGACCGTCCCAGATATTAATGTATTTTTGTATGCCGATTCTCAAAGAAACTTGTGAAGTTATTGCTTAAAGGTGAAGTAGATTTCTGAAATAAAGAGGTCTCATTGACCCCATGCAGCGTCTTTGTTACACTACGACTAAGATTTTTGCAACTTAAGGATGTACAATAATATCTGTTTAAGCCGGAATCGATCGGGACAAAAAAGTTTCTGTTTAGGGAGGTTTCCGTTTAATGCAGGGTTGTCCACTTTTGATATTGACTTTTCTGTCCTCAAACTAGTAAATTAATGTAAATAAGTAATTAAAGTAAAAAATTGCCTGATTTTATTATTATTAAAATAGATTTACGTATGATGTATTTACGGAAGAAATCACCAATAAGTGAATATTAAACATTCTTCATTGACAGCTTTTGAGTTTCTCTTGCTTTCATATGTTTTCGTTTTCATTTAATGTTTGAGTTGTATGATTATTGCATATCACTAGTTGGGAAACTCGGGGGGAAAAAAATACACCACGTCACTGCCTAATAATTAAAATCGGACTGCTTGCTGACTCAACTCTTTCATAATGCGTCACAGCCCGAGTACTACGATTTTCTAATACCCTCCCATGGCCTTGAACAATGCGTCTCTGGCTGAAGGGTTACGAGTTTCAATGTGGGACTACGACTTCCACCTTCCTAAAAGCTATGCCCGTACACCTTTTCACGCTCAGAGGGGGGAGGGGAATTCCTTTACGGCCTACGCCTTGAGAGACAAGTGACCCCAAGGTTGAATTCTACGCAGTCAGCTGAAGTCCCATGACTAAATTGCATGGAATAAGAATTTAAAACATTCATTACATTAAAAATATTTCGCGTCTCTGCTCATTACATTAAATTCACAGGAATGAAAGATTTTCCCCCTACAGGACATAAAAAACCGTTCCGTTTCCGCCTTCGACAGGTTTCGTTTTATGCTGTGTAACCTACCATGTAACTACACCGGCCAGAGAATTTCCGGTTCAGGCAGATTTCCGACTTGTACTGGTTCTGGTTTAGACAGATTTTACTATAGTATTTGATTCTCCATTTTGCTAACTCCCGAAACTGAGCTTGTACAATTTTTTTTAACATTATTCAAAGAAAATAATATCAATTGCCTTTTTTAAATTCACGATGGGTAAATTGCAGTGAAGTAATGAAATCTGTGTTGAAAAAAATCGAAATTTTAATGTTGAATAGCTTCCACATTATTGTAGAAAGAGAAGAGTATATTACGACAAAATATATCAACATAACAATTTCTGAAATTAAAATTTCAAACACCTAGCTCATTATTTCTTCATAAATAAGTTTAGAGTTGATTTTTGAGAAATGCTCTAAAATAAGGTGTTTCCAACCTTCTTTTACAGAAAAGTAATGACTTCAAACCTATCTCATGAGAAAAGGGAGCTTTGAAGCTTTCAAAAATGTTAATTTGATTATTTATTCATCGGAGATTTATAATGCCCAAAATGTAAAGTGTAAAAAACCACGATGTTGACAAAATAGTGTTTAATAAAAATTCCAAATATTAATGTTGTATGGATACCTCAATACCTAAATAAAATTTATATTCAACACATAGTACCTCAACATAAGACTGTTTTAATGCATAATTTCAACCTTTTAACTCTTACAATCAATGTAAAAATTAAATGTACAGTTATTTTGAAGGCAAGGAGCCTCAAAATATCACATAATTTTATTGAAAAATCCTTTTATAAAATAATTAAATCTAATTCGAATGCATTTTGAAGCTGTTTGAATTTTCGTAACATTTGGGAAGCCTGGCATATAACGCCCTTGCATATTTAAGGTAAGAAAAAGCTAGAAGATATTGAAATTGCAATGAGTTATTTAACGTTTAAAATTTCATTATATTCAGCCATTATCACTGAGGTTCTTTCTGCATTGGCCTATTGTGCGATCATTACTATCATTGTCAGTTCAAGAATTTGAATCATCTCATCGCCTTTGCAACACTAGCCAGTAGCCACGGCTGGCTCTCTTTAAGTCGTGTTTCCAATCCTATAATTTGGCTTCTTGGTTTTCTGAAAAATAAGTGGAATTCAAACTCTGGCTCCACACTGACCTCGAACAAGTAGATCTGAGTACTGGCATTAGAAAAGGTCACGCAAGAGGAAGAGTCGGAAGCGATGAACCCTTGTGTCATAGTGAATGGGCGTTGCGTGTGCGCAGATGCAGCGTGGGTGCAGGACAGCGGCGGCGTCAGCGCGGGAGGAACGCACTTCGCCAGCATCTTCTTCAAGGAGCAACCACTCGGCCCGGACCCCGGCCCCGCCCCGGTGCCCGGCCCGGCGCCCGCGCCAGGCCCCGCCCCCGGCAGCGGCCTCGCCCCAGCGCGCCAGGGTAAGCAGCTGCTCGTTTCTCTGCTGCGCAGGGGCGGATCCGGGAGCGGCCCACGGGGGCCATGGCCAAACCCCTCTACTCCCAGCCAAAAGTTTTCTCTTTTTAGTGAACTCATTTAAAATAATTACCCTATCAATATGTCTCATCCCGTCGAAAGCAGTATTCTCATTATGGATAGGAGCATACTTTTTTATTTCAGTCTACCAATTAAAAAAAAAGTTTGGAAAAATATCTCTGGGGTCTAAACTGAAATTGGTCCCCCCGTGAAATTCTTTCTGGATCCGCCACTGTGTAGATAAACTGCTCAAGGAAGAGTTTGGCGGATTTGTCGCTATCAGTTCAAATGGAAGTTCCGGTTACTTTGGCTAATCAATGGTGGTCAACTATTACAGTTAGGTAATATTTCATTATTCCATTTTTAGCTATATAAAAGATTTTAAAACATTTGAATCCGATGTTGAGAATTTTACTTCACTATTCATATATAATACAGTCAAACCTGGGTAAGAACTGAATAAGCGAGAAAACTGTACTAGTAAGAGTAATTGTCAGGTCCCATCATTTTAACCCTCTAAAACCAAGTGAGAAACAGAGACCTATGAAAGTCGTTTTTCCTTCGTGAATCTCTATAACTGAGACTGCTACTTTTCAGTACCTCTTGAAGCGACAGTCGAGCGTATTTAACATATGTCATTTCTTACTCATTTTCAAATTTCGTATAACAGCTATTTTTGTGTTTTTAAATTTCGTGGAACATTGTTTTTTGTATCATATTCTCTTCGAATGCCCAAATGAGCGTTCGACCTATTGTCGAACTTACTGCAGTTGATAAGTGTCCATTGCGAAGAAAGGTTCAGCACGTACTTAAAATATTAAAACAAAAAATCAAAGAGTTGTCAAGTTATAAACCTACAATAGTTACTGCATCCGACCGCGGAAATAGTGAAATGGAATTCAGAATGAGTTTGGTTTACCAGAATAATCCACCTATTATAAACTTTAAAAAATCCAAACATTCCAAAGAAGCTTGAAGCTTTAAATGCAGTGGAGACATTCCTCCAGTTCTTTTAACTCTCGGCGATGGTTGATAACACTATCTTGATACGGTTTATGAATGGGCAAAACATATACGAAATGCAGAAGAAATTAATGAATTTCTTTAAGTAAATATTGATTTTAAGATTTTTTTCTTTTTACGCATATATGTCAAATTTTAATGAACAATACGCATTCATTACATACTTGTACATAAGAAACTCGTACGCGTACATGTGTGTTTCTACATATTTGCTGTATTTTTTAAACCTCTTTAAGCGAGAAAATCCATTCCTGTACCTATAAAAGAGAAAAACTTAGTTTAGTGAAAAACCTATATAAGCGAAAAAGAGATTGCGGTCCATTAAACTCACACTTAGCCAGGTTCGACTGTACATATAAAACAATGGTTTGGTACATTGCAATGAAAATTTATTATTTATGACCCAAACTCAAGAACCTTGTAAATTTTAATTTCATTGGGTCTAGAAACCAATTATAGGTTTAATAACATGTACTTCAGATTTGATTCTAATGTTTTAAAACATCGCATCTGATTCGAAAAGCTTGTATCCGCTGAAAACGCAAGGACATTTCAGTTGGAATTCATGCGGCACATTTCGTGTGGCACGTTTCCCGTGTACTTGTCAAACTCTTCCTTGAGAACTAGTGCTTGGCGCTCTGAGTGCTATCCAGGCCCTCTCAAACCTCAACGGCAAACCTCCGGAATGGACTCCTCACAGGCAACACAAACAGTAGCACATGGGTCCGGAAATGCATAGTCGCGGGGGTTGGCAGAGTGCGTCAGTTGTATTTTGCTGAAGGGGTCACGTGGTCTGTGTTCTGTTCGTGACCATTGTCATGTGTTGTGTTCATCGTTCAGTGTTCACCTTGCGTTGCGTTGTGTTCGTCTGCTGGGGGTCTGATGTGTGTGTGCATTGTGGTCTCTTCTCAAACAGAACACTGTTTACACTAGGCCTTTTTTGTCATCTTCGACACTCGAGGGGATGATAAAGGTATTCTGGCAGGATGAGATCGCTCTACATTTTACGAATCTCCTACGTGAACATCGCTTGACCTGAAGGCTGAGCATTCCTTGAGCTGACAACTGGAATTTAAAGCGTAACACGGCAATCGTGTTGGGAGGGTAGGATTACCCTAACATTATGGAAAGGTAGTACAAGAATAACTGTAATTAAAGAGCTTACTTCCAAAGTGACATATCCCATGAAATAATTTTTCAGGGGCCTTGTGGGCCACGATAGGATTCAACATTTTTTAGATACCATTTAACATGGGAGAAAAGAAATTTTTGAACACAATTTTCTGCAGTAGGATGGACTCATTTAAAAATATATAAAGTGAAATGAGAAAATAAACTGAAATGGAGGTAAGTAACTTTGGAAATAATCTCTTTGTGCTCTGAAGCGTACAATGCAGACCACTCCACAACTATGCGTCTCTGAACCCATATAGTCATGCCCTTTTGACGGAAAACGTCGAACACGTCGGATTGATTAGGGGGAAGGAGGAGGATATTGTTAAGCTCTTAGGGATGTCAAACAATTTTTACTAACTTCAAATCTATAACACGTTGCTTGAGAGCGCGTGAAGTCACAAGCCAGCATGTTTCCATTTATGGTGAGATTTTACTCTTCCGTCTCAACAAAATATTATTGCTCGTAAGCGCTTACGAATAGTGTGTGTCCACAAAATGCGAGAATTGAGGTGTCAGTCAATTTCGATAAGTGGTATCAGTTAATTTAGTGTCACAATAGTGAAAGGAATCGAAGAAAATAGTACACCGTCGTAAAAGTTATTGGATCAATTTTCTCTAAAATAGTAAAGAACGTCAATATGAAAATGAATGAGTTCAAAGAGGTCCCGATGAGAATAGCGGAAGATGCACAGTCTCTGCAACTGTCGCGCAAACGCCGCAATATTATGCAAATTCAGTAGCGAGTTACAACAAATGAAGTGTAGCGAAACGCTACTAGATGACGAAACATCGCGAATTGAGGTGGTAGCTTTAATTTCTCAGTGGCGTCTAGCGACGAGGGAATTGAAAAAGAATTGACAAGACAATTTATTGCTCGTTTCATGGATATCTTACAAATACGTGTCACGTTCGGACAACACGGTTTACACAAAACATTTTCCGCCACAAATATTTGTTGCAGTGAATCTGACCTCCATTTTTTGCCATTTTTATATGAGGTATCCATTCCGGAAGTTGAGATAGAGAGACAGAGCGTTTGTCAAACTTTGGGATCACATGATATACAGAATCATGAAATATTGTGTTTGTGTCTGATGATTTGAGACCGGATTATATGCAAGAGTTTTTTAGTAAAACATGAGCATTATTTCAGTTGGGTTTTTTGTCAATTGTGCTTGGCAATTACAGATTTATACCGTATTGTGTGATACATGTGATATAATTGGTAGCGAATGTGTGTTTCGAGTGCTAACCATTTAGACTCGTGTAAAATATGACTCGTTGAAATTTTATTCGTTTGATATTCTCTCATTTCCGAACACAAAATCTTAAGTTACTTCAATTCGAAAATAAGCTGCTGTTATTAATAAGTAAAAAAACGTGTATTCAAATAATAAACAAAAAATAAGCTACAAATGACAGAGGTCGCACATTCTCACTTTTCACAGCAAAAACACGTAAGCGCTCTCGAAACTACTCGCTTTTTACCCTATTCTTATGCTGTTCCACAAGTGGCGCGTCGCTTATTCTGTGATAAAAAATTCCCTGAGTTAGGAGATGAGACAATGTTATCCAATCGAAAGCTTTAATTTCAAAACTCGAGATTCACGATTTGATAACAGTGCTCTTTCTCTTAATACCACGTGTAGGGAGATTTTAATTGGAGAATAATATGGGAATGTGAACTCCAAGCTACCAGTACCACCACCCTTTCATTGGCCTTTCTGTCTCTCGGCGAGTGCCGCATCCTGCATTTGCCTACGAAAGCGTTAGGCTCTTGACACGGGGAGCTACTCATTGTTGGTGTTGCAAGAATTGAGCAGACACAATGGAATGGTTATTATCCAGAAGTTCTGGAGTTTATCATGTTTCGATATGATTTTTGGTGTCATGAAATAAAAACAATGTGAGAAATTTCCCAATTAATGGGTCCTATTTCTTCGAACGATATGTTGATGTATGCGAAAATATTAAAATAATAAGCAGTGTTAAATATTAAAATAATAAGCAAGTGTTTTAATAATGAGCAATAGTCTAAAGAATATAAGCAGCATATGCATGCTTATGTAACTTGCATATAATCCGGTCTTAATTGATGTACATGTTACGACGTGAAGAAAACAACGAACGAAACATTTTCAGGAATATTATTATGCTGTGAGGAAACTCCCTGTTGACTCCTCACACTGGTTGCCAGTGTCATTGTGCAGTGACCGTACTTTCTTTTTAATTGGCTAGTGAAGTATTGTCATGAAATGTCTTTCTTTCGGTTAGGAGCGGGTCGCATGTTAAATCTGCATGCACCCATTACGTGTATTACTAACATAGTTTTTTATTTTTTTATCCGTACTATTCGCGTCACTGGTATTGTTTCGTAGAGGAAAGAAGCCATTACTCAATGGCGCATGCATCTGCAAGAAGGCGATGTCACGCAGCAGTTGCCGAATCAGCTACATTTTGCCTCGCGTGCGACATGCACAAATGCTTCGGCAGTGCGTTTGTCAAGCGGGAGTGGTCACATCTAAGAGCGTTCACTTTCCCGTTGGAATCCATAGAACTGAGGCCGGAGCTCGTTAAAGGTACACGCGTGTGTTTTGTTACAAAATGTTGACGAAGGCTATGGTACCCAGGCCCAGACATGAGTCTAGGGCAGCTAGACCACAGATCAAGATTGGTAATGCTTATGGTGGTCTTTGGATTACTCAAGAAATTGACATCTCACTATCACGCTGTTCTGAGGCGTATTGTATACGTGGCAATTGTATTCTCATTCTTTTTCAGACTAAGAGTAATAGCAGGAGAAATACTGTCTGATGAGAGTGATTTTAAACATTTAAAGAAAATTTTTTAATTGGTGACCCTCGAAATATTTCTCTGCATTTGAAAACATTGCTCTTATACGATCTTATTACGTTGTGTTACGCCTGATGTATGAGTTTTTGACACATTTCTGAGCAGTACTAAAAAAAACTTGACTTGATGGAAGCTACCTTTTTTTACTTCAAGCATTAAACAGTTGAATGATCTGATGTAGATGTTCTAGCTACTGACGATGACAGTACCAGCAGCATCAGTGAGGCAAATTTCTTAGATAGAAATTTAACTAATCATTTTAAGCTTCACTTTCGTCATCTTTATAGGCTGATTGAATAAAAGTATATGCCCACGGATGCTTTTCATAGCATTAAATTGGCTCATAATGCCACCTGATTAGAACATCATTTCCAGTCTTTTTTACAGTAAGTATTTAATGATTATCTTTACATTTTCCTTCCAAATAAAAGGGCTGGGCTGGCAATCAAATTCTAGCGATGGATACAGTTTGGAATATTAGTTTTAGTTTAGATGGATAGTTTAGTTTGAGAATGCTAGATAGATAGATTAGATAGTTTGGAAATGCTATCGTACCCACCCTAGTGAAGACAAAAGTTGCGTGCGCCGTCATGTCACTTTCGCTTGGTTTTACTTAGGCAGCTCTGCCAATCTAGACAGATTACACTGGGTGCAATTACCCCTCCTCCCCCTTTGACGACGGCAGAACGTGGTGGTCTCCATAAGAAGCTCTAATGAGACAGGATCAACGCAGGTCAGTCCCTAGCTGAACCACTTGAGGATAGGAGGGATACAACTGCAGTGGAGTTGGATGAGGGTCGCTTAAATGGAAGAATTCGGGCTAAAGTGCCCGCTGTGACCCGCTGCAGTTGGCCCGCGTGCCTCGGGGCTGTCTCTAGACTAGAGCCGATCGCGTCCAAGCACCGCTCCTCTTCCGTGGGGCTGACTCGCCAGGCAGCGGGGCCACACCGGTTGACCGCAGGTAAGCGCTCGGCTCGGGCACGCCGAGTGACCCGCTCGCTGGAGCAGCCCAAACTCACCCCTCAGCGTGCACCGGCAGCAGCCAGGGCTCAACGGCCCGGCAGATGCGGCAACAGCGCCCTTCAAATACATCCTTAGCGACGACTTGTACTCTAGTTGCGACGTCCACAGTGCACCTACCTAGGGTCGGTCGCATTCCTGTGCAGGTGGCTTGATAAGATTGTGAATTTAATTTTTTGTTAAGTGGAGAGGGAAGAGATGAAGTCGGATAAATTAAAGAGAGGGGAATTGTGGGAAAGTGTTATCGTGGTGATGAGGTTGGAAAGACGAACATTCTTGCTCCCCTGTTGCGGATATGGCGAACGTGACAATAATTACCTACGTCCAAATTTAATTTATTGTTAATTAGTTAATATTTGAAGCAAGTGATTCATTTTTTCGGCATGTCAGGTATATAAGAATAGACATTCTTGTAATGAAAAATTATTTTCATAATTTCTTAAAATAGTTTGATATCTTACATCGCGAGTTACATTTCTTTGCAACAATGGCCTGTTACGGTCTGTACTACAAACTAATGTTTTAGTCGGAAGAACCATTGTATTGAAAATGTGTTTGCTGTTCGGTAGCAGTAAAGCAACTCCAAGTGAAAGAACGCTATGCAACCAATGAAATATGGCACTCCGTTTCTCCGCATTATGTTTTGTGGCTTTCCTTGTCTTCGTTAATTCAAAACGATGATTTTGGAATGGAAAATCAATAAAATCGTGGGAAAAAATATTTTAGTGAAAATTTGGGAGGGGTGGTAATAGTTTTCTTCTCATGGTCAATTTATGACTTCAGTTTCTACCGCGTGAAAAAATCTGATGAACTGTTCCATCACAGTAGTGCTAAATATCTCCAAAGAGCAATTTAGAGAAATGTTTTTATTTATAACATTTTGTTAACAAAATTCGTTTATGTCAATATGATTTTTTTTCAGGTTATTTTTCATATTTTACGCACGTTATACTTGTGGAATTATGCTTGTGTTTATGTAGTTCTACATGGTTTTGTGGCATTTATTGAATTTTATGATGCATCACCAAGTTTACGCTGAAACTTCCAATCATTGGTTAAAACAATCTTCATCTATTTAAAGCCGTAGCTGAAGAGCAAAATGTTGATCGCAAAGATTCATATGAAATTCGCTGTGATGGAGTTGACACAAGGATTTCTGCCGAACGAGAATTAACTAATACACTTCGTTGCCTGTGAAGCGATATGCAAACTCGGAGTGTCGTTTAAATTAATTTTTTGCTCGGCCGTTCGCAAGGAATGTACTTTGTCGTCGCACTTTCGTCTGTTTGATTGTCTCAACTTTTCATGATGGCCAAGAAAGGAAGGAATCAACGGAGTGAACTTCGTTGTTAGCAGAGCCGTAGGCTCTGTAGAAAACGTGTTAGCGGTGGCAGCTTATAACCGAGGATCTTCCAAGAAGTGTGGCGTAAGTAATTATGCAATATTTTTCTTAATTTGTTGGGTATTAGTACTTCATAATTTTAGTGCGCATTTATCGATTGCTGATTGTCACTCCGTGTTTTCTTATTTGATTTTGCCTTTTTGAATGGAGTACTAGAGTCTGGTACTTGCGAAGTATAATTATTTAGCGAGAAAGCATGTGACTAGGCAGCGAAGTGAGAAGTCACACTCTGACATGTGACCCAACGACGAAATATTATGTCCCTCTCCATAAAACAACTCAGAACGATAGGGTCGTGAAACTTCTCTTTTCCTGTAATGTCTATTGTCATCACCTGTCTGAATTGCGAATCGTTTCGGTATTATATATAAAACGCACACACAATTTTACGATTTTGTTTCTATATTGGTGACATTGTGCACAGTTGATTTGCTCCTACCATCCCTTGGACAGTCGCGTTCGAACCGTCGCCAGGGAGTTTCGTTTCCACCGCGTCGTGGGGGTAAGTTGCGCTTCTACTGTCGCCGGAAAGAGCTGCGTTCCGACCGTCATTGGAATAAATTCGCACTCCAACTGTTGCCGGAATAAGGTACGTTCTGATCGTTGTTAGGAAGTAGGTTCCTACCGTCAGCGAAGTAAAAGTGGGTGAGATGTTACCTATTAAGATGTGTTTATAAGTGTGAAGAACTGTTATAGTGTAAGAAGAAAGCATTGAATATTCAGTGCAATTGATTTTACGTAGCATTTCAGAGTTATTTAATAAAGGTGATGGTGTTGATGTGGGCGTGTAATTACTTTCGTTACAATGTCTCGTCTAGTCATCAATTAAACTTGCGTGGGGTGCAAGCGTATTTTACAGATCTCTAAGTATACAGGGGAGTTATAGGGAGAGAAACGGCCAAAATTAGGAGACCCTAAGTCCTAACTAACCCTAACCAAGATTATTTTATATCCGGCTCCTATTACCCTTATTTATATCCTTTAACGTCGATGTGGAACGTATGAAAACATGTAAAGAACATTGTTGAGGAGACGTGTGTAGGAAAAAGAGAAGCAATCGATACATTTGTTAGCGTAATGGATTATGATAAATGCGCGAAAATACGCTGCAATACTTAACATAGTTTGAGGAAGTCTTATGGTGAATGTTTAACATGAGCGCTCTCATTTTGTCTGACTCCAAGTGCGAAGTGCGTGCTATGGTACGCTACTTCAACACCTAGGGCATGAGAACCATTGCGATTCATCGCGAAATAGTTTATGGGGAACCTTTATGTAAGGCAAGGGATACGGAACTTGTTTTGGTTATGTGTGTACACGTTTGAAACAAACGCTGCAAGATGCTGCCGGAAGGAGTCTCCCTCCTTCATGGCAATGCTTGCCTGCGCTGCGCACGGGCAACTCGAGAATTATTGCCGTTCTTTGGAGGGTCTAAAACTTCCAACTCGTTCACTGACCCGATCTCGTCCATAATGACTTATGTCTCGTCTCTAAAGGAATATCTGAGTGAAAAACTCCTGATGACGATGGGGTGAAAAGCGAAGTGGAAAAGTGGCTTAAAGAGTCGGCGGCTCTCCTCGATAACGGAGTGACAAATGTCCCACAGTTCAAAAGTGTATTAAAGTAAACGGTGATTTCAAAAAAAAAAAAAAAAAAAAAAAAAAAAAATGGTGTAATACCTACACCATTTTCCGTGTAAGTTTAATTGAAATGTATGCAGTTGTGTAGTTGTAAAAAAAGCAAAAATGATAACCTTACATTCCGAATATCCTTCGTATGTTGTTGACATGGTGGGGGATGAGTGTGGCGTTGGTGTGCGTCGTTGGCAAGCCTGCCCTCTGACGGATGCTGTTTCGGATCTAGGAGCAGCGGGCGCGGCTGGATATGCCTTCGGCCGAGCGGCCAGCCACCCCGCGGGCGTCGGCTCTCTGCGGAGAATCCCTTTCCCCTCCCAGCGCGCGTTTCCGCCTCTCTCCGCCGTCGGTGTGCCCGCGAAAGGCCTCGCCGTTGCGAGCGCCTCGTGGGAGCGTGGGCGCGGGCCGGGGGGCGGCCGGGGCCTCGAGCAGGCGCCTCTGCGCTGCTCGCTGTGCGGCTTCACGACGCTGGCGCAGTACAGGTTAGTGCTGCACACGCGCACGCACACCGGGGAGAAGCCGTTCCGGTGCCCCGACTGCGACTACGCCGGCGCCGACCCGGCCAACTTCGAGCGCCACCGCCGCATCCACACGGGCGAGCGGCCCTTCCAGTGCCCCGCCTGCCGCGCCTGCTTCACCCAGAGCAACAGCCTCAAGAGGCACCGCCGGAACTGCGGCGCCCCCGCCCCCGACCACGACCACGCCCACACCCACGCGCGGGCCCCGCCGCCCTCGCTCCGCCTCTTCTGAGCGCCGCCACCACTGAAACAAGTGCAATTGAAATTAGTTCTGCTATTGTACTTTCTGTACAGCTGAATTGGACATTTTACGACCACATATCAACCTTCCCTATATGTATTCCATGTATAAAATAAAGATGGATGGATAGCGAAGTTACAGTTGCCCCTGATTTTAGGTAACTCCATAGTGCTGATGTTCGATGAGGTTACGATCACACGCCGTCAAGGAGATCTCGTGAACTTACAGAACACCGATGCACGATAGGTTGCCTAGCAGTCAGGGGCAAACGTTACGTGAAATTTCCTCACCACATGTTCATTGGCAAAAATCATCATCGATTCTTGTACGCATCTTAGAAGTTGGTAACATTATTTATGAAATATCCTGTGTAGGGGAAGGGGAGAAACTTATACTTCCCATGAGCTTAGATGTAATTGACGGCTCTATCCTCACCCAGCCATCGGCTGGCGCTGGCCAGATCCCGTCCATCAACGTGATGTTGTCCGGCTGTCGGAATTTAGTGCACCCGGCGCGTGGCGCCTGGTGAACGTTGCTGAGCCCCAGGACGTCTCTGGGGGAGACACTTCAGAGGGCCCGGAGGGCGATGCAAATCTCCGAAATTACGAGAGTTATGACGCCGTCGAGGTCGTTTTTCACTACGCCTTACATCTAAGATAATCACACCAGTAGTGGCCACTTCAAGCACAAAACGTGCAAAATGGATTCTTACGTGCTTCAAGCATACAGACTATGGAGTATATGCCTTCTCGTGGGGAGGATTGGAACAAAGTAAATTTATTTCTTGTACCTTATTTTATATGTAAAGAATAAACTGAAAGCATGATTGATAGGGATATTGCAATAATGTGGCATGAACTGTTTTCTTTTTTTTGGGGGGGGGGTATTCAGTCTCAAATACTTTCGGAGGGAGAATGTTGATTGCCCATTATTGAGCCGAAAGTCTAACTTCTATCTAAATTTTTAGAAATAAATTAATAAAATGGACAAGGGCAGATAGAGGGCAGGGAAATCAGAAAGAGAAACGCTCGCCCACTGAGACGAATTTAGTACTGTCCCCCAATAATTTTGAGAAAACAAGGAGAACTTTCTTAAAGTGGCTACCACTATAAATTTGGCCCTGTGCTATTTTATTTGATAATTTGAGATCATTCCAAATGCAAACGAAATATGGTTCTCTCTTGCAATGATGGTACCCCCGATTCATTTTGGACCCATCATTGCGTTTTATTCCTTCAATAAATTGGTGAATAGAAGTGTTTGTCGAATTTGTTTATCGATATTGAGTACTAACAGGTTTTTGCTAGAAAAGTCCTATCCTGAATAATAAATGCCATATTGGCTTTTCATTACCAGTGTACCAATAATGTTTTGATCTGTATAAGATATAGGGATGGTCTTAACAGAAAAGCAACTTAATGTACGGGGCTCGAAAATGGATCGTTCGACACTATAGGAGATTTTGTGATATTTTTGCTTCAAATCAGTTTTTAAAAATGAACTTCCAACCCTTTCAGTTCATGATAGTATCATGGGTGAAAATACATATTTATGTAATTTGTGCAATATCCCAGTAACGTTTTGAAACTAGTTGAGAGATGTTTCAGTTTTTGAAGTCTCTTTGTGATGTAATGTGAATGTTTCCATTGTATTCATGGGTGACCTTCATCAAAATGATTATTATGCACCACATACGAGTGTATTGGAGGGGTGCTGCTCCACGTTGGTCTTCTGAAACATCCGAAAACAGAAGAAAGTGTTCATAATAAACGGTGTTAACTTCCTTATACAAATCAGACACTCCTGTTTCTTTTTGCTCTGGAAATAACCAGATAAGCGACTTAACATTAGTGTTAACTCTCTTTTTCTTTTGGGGGGATTGTGAAATAATGTATTGTGTATCAAGAGAATGATTCGTTGTAAATTTCATAATAAAGTATGTGCATTCTGAGATCTAATATCCTGTTCTTGTTGAGTTCATTGAAATTGTTCGATTACATGATTTTATTATTTCTTTGGTTCGCTCATGTAGGTGAACATGTAGAATTACTTGGTGCCTGATCGCCCAAAGTAGGTGAAAGTTGTGTGTTGTTCATGATTTGCGGACGTGCCGAGAATCACAAACTTCTTTATGGGGAATTACACATATCAGTTTTACGTTTTTTAAGCGTCTAATAAAGGTGTTACTTTCTGCCCTTACATTACCATTTCTACCATTTAAAATCGTCATACCAGAAAATATTTAATCTTTCTTCTGTCTAGCAGGAATTTCTATTTTTCCTCTGCTTACTACAAATTTACAGATTTAACCTCTTCAAAAGAAAGGGGCTGGGTCTAGCACGGAGTATATACTTTTTTAAAAAGAAATTGCATATTAAGGCGACCGTTTCACTTACACCTACACTTAACCCAGATGGTGCACAATGTTTCTTCTTTCATGAAGGGGCAAATCTAAGCCAAGGTGGTGCCCAGTGAGTTTTGCTTCTGTGGAAAGAATCCTGAATCTAAATCTAAGAAGTGCACAAAGGGAGTTTTCCTTGCGCGAAGACTCGAAGCAAACTTGGTGCGCAATGAAGTTTGGCATACACGGCGGTATAAAAATAAATCCAGTGTGTGTCCTATCAAGTTTGGCGTCCGCGGAGGTGTAAACAAATGCTCTTCCTTTCTAATGAAGTTTATCATCCGCAAAAATGTTAATCGAGTTGTTGCCCAATGAAATCTGCCATCCGCGAAGGATTAAATGTAAATGAAGTTGATGCTCGATCAGTGTGTGCATGCTTGGATAACTGAATCTAAATAAAGTTATGTCCAATGGAATTTGGCAGAGGACTAAATATAAATCAAGTTTGAGCCCGATGAGGGTGTCCATGTATGGAGGACTGAATTTAAACCCGACTGGCACGTTTAAGAGGTTTTGCGCACGGGTTCTGGCATGCATGACAAATCAACAAGTAAATGAGTGCCGAACGAGGTTTTGTAAACGCTGAGGCCTGAACCTACTTATAGGAGGAATACTCAATTTGGTTTTCCTTTCACTGAGTCTTAAATCTGCCGCGAGGGCACGCAATGAGACTTTGCCCTTGGGTTGGTTCCCAGGGGGTGTCCCCGCGGGATCTGCACTGCGCGGGACGGCGACGGTGGCGCCGCGTGGCGGCCGCTTCCACTGCGGCCAGTGCGGCTACTCCACCAAAGACGCCTCCGTCTGGGCCACGCATCAGCGCGTGCACACGGGCGAGAGGCCTTTTAAGTGCACGGTCTGCTCGTACGCCGCAACACAAGTCGGCAACCTAATAGTGCACATGCGAATTCACACCGGGGAGAAGCCGTATGTATGTTCAGAGTGTGGAATGCGGTACGCACACAGCAACGCTTTGAAGAAACATAAACGCAAGTTTCATGGTGATGCGTCTACTAAGTGAATGTGCAAGCTTCTCCTAGATGAGGGACATACCGTCAGTGCATAACTGATAGGAAACTGTTTTGGGTCTGTGAAACTGCAATGGAAGTAAACGGCAATAAGATACAACAATCTTGACAACACAAAAATTACACAAAATTCACAAAACCAATTCTGCAGTACTAATAAAAATAACAAACACTGCATCCATATGCGGTGCAGAAAAGTCTTCGGATACAGAAAATACTCGCTACAAAGCAACGTTCTTTTATTATTTTGTGGGATTGTCCTTTGCACGACTACAGAACGTAGCCCGACTGACATGCATTCCACAAGCTTATCGCATATTTAGATAGAAATGCGGATAAACTTTTTTAATGCTATCTTGAGATTCTGTGTGCTGCAAATCCGAGTCGTTTCTGCATATGCTCACCGAATACTTGATTTTGGAAATGCACCCATGGTAAGCATTGCGTCCTGAGCGCAGAGAATCAGGCGAAACATCTCCTGCTATCCAAGAGGTCCAAGGTGTGGGCATTTGTCCATGGATTATCATCACTTCACGAACAGTGATCGCTCATCTTGCAGAGGGTGACCGATGCAACCGGGAGAAGTGGCTGGCATCAGCTGTCACTACAGTGCCTCTGACCGGGAGGTCACAGGTTCGAGCCCCGACGGTGGTAGGGTTTTCGATACTAGCTTATCAGCTAGGTGGAATTCTGTCGCTGTCTGGTTTCCCCGTTCAACACCAGGCAAATGCAGGGGCAGAATTCTAACAAACGGGCCACGGACTGCGTGCGATCTTTCCTTCCTCTTCCTTGCCCTATCCTCAACCCTTACACACACTTACTCTAAAATGCGCGACGCTACCATACATGTCAGACCGGTCGGGCGCTTAAAGCTTGTACCGGCTGGGGTGGTGCCCCGCTGTTGGGGAATACTTGGCTGAGGAAAAGCCCGCTAGCCGACTGTAGGTCGGTACCAGATTTTGCCATTCATCGGGGCAAGACCACCGCCACCTTCCGAGGAGAAAACACGCACTACACTTACAGAGCTAATGACATCAGTTGACACGCGCTCGGAATCACTAACAATCAATCATGTCACTGATGCGCGGTTTCTTGTCTAATTTTTCTCTCACCAAAACTGTTTGTAATAAAAGGTGTCTTCGAGATTTCAGTCTGTCGAGATATCTCCCTACCGATGCGCTCTCATTATGTCAATGGATTACTCTTTTGCATTCAACAGTAAATACCCTGCTCGGAACCATTTCTCCACAGTTATTCGATCTGCAGAGCTCAGTCGGCAACTGACAACGAAGGGCAGAGGCAACGTGGAGGGATATTGCATAATTATGCAAGTTGCTATCTTTCTCATTTTCCGTAACTTGATGCATGTTAGTAAACATTTACTTCCAGATGTTCAAAGACCTTTCCGCCCCATTTCGACGCAATGTTTTTTGTTTTCAATTGGCATAATTCTTGTATCTGTGAGAATAAAGGCCGAACGTATCTGTTAAGATTGTTGTATCTTATTCCTGTTAACTTTCACTGCAATTTCCACAGATTCAAAACAGAGTACTGAAGTGTCCTCTCACTTTTCACTCCGGAATGTTCAAAGTTCGGAGTTCTTTAGCTTCGAAGTATTTGTTTCAAGGAATTTTAAACTAAGTTTAATGATGCAGGGTGAACGGAGTAGAGGACATTCACGTGATTCACGCAGCGAGTGTACTGCGCATACACTGCGTCTGTATCCACGAAAAAATCTCTTCAATTGAAATATGCTGTGCCGCAATAAGTATCAAGAGCATCATCTTTAA
Organism: Teleogryllus occipitalis; assembly: GCA_011170035.1. Classification (NCBI taxonomy): domain Eukaryota; kingdom Metazoa; phylum Arthropoda; class Insecta; order Orthoptera; family Gryllidae; genus Teleogryllus; species Teleogryllus occipitalis. The sequence goes on along the minus strand of BLKR01003664.1, from coordinate 107,052 downwards.
AAATCTTCATATAACATTTGTTCGATGCGTTTGGAGAAGATATTAAAATCTTGGACTAAATAAGTTAAAGTAACGACTTTTTGCCAAGAGCTCAGTTAATATCTGATATTGTATGGTGCATGGAAAGGTTTGGTTTGCCGTGAAACGTAATTTCTGTTTTGAATGAAATGTGGATAGTGTGACAGGGAAGTAAGTGGGAGAGAGGATAGAGAGGAGAGACTGAGGAAAGTCGAAGAGTGATATATTTATGATTTGTGGGAAGGAAGTGTAATTGTTAATTTTGTGGTGCATGAATTTGGGAAAGGAAAATTTATTTATTGAAATAGAAATTTTTGATAGAAATAGCATCCATTGAAAATTAAGATTTTGTTGATAAGAACCGAGTTTAATTTCGAGTAAATATGTGCAAACGACTGAAGATACAAACTAATAATTTTCCTTGAATATTCATTTTGTTTACGCAAGTTATATAAGGAAGATACGTATTTAATTTGATAGAAGTTATAACTTATTCCAATATAACCCATGAATGTAAGATATATTACAAATTATTCAATGTAAATTTTCTTTATTGCTTTGCATATTGCATGTTTCACGTAAAATATTATGTTCGTGACTTAAATCAAAATGAAAAAAAAAGTTCTTTCTTTTGAAAACACAAGTAATACGTATGGTATGTAATATTTATTGATTGCGAATTGCGTATTGTTTGAGTGTAAGATTGTATGTATAGTATCACATGTGTGTGGAATTAAATTTATAATCACTTTTAGTATGCAGCAGAGTCCGAAAAATTGTAAACTGTGGTTCAGTGGATCACGGTCAAGAGAATTGCGTCTGGAATATTCTTGTGCCATTGACCGGTTTATTAGAATTACATTGTTTTGTCCGAAGATGATTTAACACAAGAAAAGAAGAACGATAGAAAATGCAAACTTGTATTGTAATATATTGTAAAATACATTTCTTAAAAAAAAGTTGATAAATGTGATTAGTACTGTTAAGTTTTTTTAATGCTGCAAGTCAGCTGTAATTGTCACCGTATGTTACGGTAAGTAGCGAGTTCCGTACATCGGAAGGTCAAGTCTAGTTCGGCGAGTGAATGATATTCTCCTAAGTAGTCGAATAGAGCTTGACCACTTCCTGAATGAGAATTCTCAATCCCAGCAGTTGTAAAATGTTTCGTGAGTGAGTAATTAGCTACATCACATAGGTGAATAATTGAACTGCCAACAATGTTCTAGAGCAGAGGAACACTTTCTGAAGCCTGAGAGGCGAAAATTTATGTGATATCTCATGGAAGGCAGCGACGACGACGTATGATTTCTAACTTTGCCAGAGTTAAAAATGAAATGTGTAACAAATGTTACCCGTTACATAGTTTTTCTCTTTTTAAACTCTTGGGCACGAGTCATGCTTTGAGGAAAAGGAGCAAAAGGAATGCATGAAAGGAGCAGAGCTTCTGAAGAACTTTTCACATTTAGGTGCCATTCTCAATCACTGCACCGTCACGAAAGGATTCAATCAGACCGATCTGAATTGAGGAAATATCACAGTCGGCCATGCGCCAGCGGTTCCTAATTGACGGAGCGGTCCCTTCAGCAAACTTTCCCTTCAAACTTCAAAAATTCTTTCACAACAGCCTCAGACATTTTCGAGCCTTCTTTGAAGAGACGTGGAAGACCGAAGATCCGCTATAATTCCTAAAGTCTGTTAAGTATGCTTTGCCTGTTAAGTACTGTTAAGTCTGTTAAGTACCTTGCAGAAGGTACACTGACTGCCGCGTAAGGCCCGGGGGCCGCCGGTTGTGCACGGCTGTTGTTTATATATACTCACTATAGAACATGCAGGGAATGCTTTGGACAGTCGTTTTATTATTATTATTATTATTATTATTATTATTATTATTTCAAACAAAAAAACCTTGCGTTTACAATTGTCGCAACGCGTCTCCAAGCTCCTTGGAGGCTTTGAGTGCTTTCCGTTTTCGGCGTAATTCTCCATTAATATCTCCACGTCTCGTCGCAGTCAGTTGTCAAGAGGACCGCCGGGTAGCATCTTCGCGTACGCGCCTCCTACCACACGCTCCTGCGTCACTACCCAGCGGCCAGAATGGAGGAAGGAATTAGGAGAGGGAAGGGTTTAGGATACCTCGCAGGAGTTGGATTAGCCCTTGTGAACCATTCAGACTCGTTTTGTTGGAATATATTTCTCATGAAATTGTCCGGGAACCGAACCCGGGCCTTCGTGGTGAAAGGCCAGCGCCTTCGCTCTGAGCCACGAGATGACCAGGGGCCTTCAAATGCCCTTGAAGTTCCCGTTGAGGGCCTTCAAACTACTAGCTGGTACAGAGTGGCGGACTCGGCAGCTTCTCTCGGAGTTCGTAGAGTTCGAGTCCCTACGGTGGCGGATTTTTAGCACAATATTCTTTGGTTTATGCGATCAATAACAGGGGAATGTCGAAACAATTTCCTAACAACCTTTCCTTCCTGTTCCTTGCCCTACCCTGTTCCCTCACACACACAAACGGGCGCGTATAAATACACTAATACCTTTTGGGAGACCAATCGGGGAGAGATACCTTGAGATGGAATTCCCTCCCCAAGCTGATGTTGGTCCGCGCCGAATCTCACCGTCCAGCGGGGTAGGAAAACCGCCTACTTCAGCCGTAAAAACATTCTGTACACTAATGGGATGTTAACTCTTATAGCTGTTAACGTGCCTTGAATCATCAATGAATACTAGCAGGCCCTGCTATGGGTAACTTAGACGAAAGGGAAATCTACTCTTGAGGATCTTGATTTCGTGTTTACTTGACAGTGAATTGCAAAAACTCTCTAGATTCGGGTTAGGTTTAACTGACAAAAAATCTTCCGTTAAAAGAGCTCTCCATAAACGAAAATTGTAAACATTCAGACTTGTTAACTTATTTGACATTGTTATGAACAAATAACTGAATGATTTAATCTCACAACTCGAAACAATGAGGAAAGAATATTCAAATATTCCTGCCTTGCAAATTTATTCCTGCCTCGTTGCAAAAATGTTCATTCATGGCAGAATATAAAAAAGAAACCAATATGAAATGGGAATAAGTAGGAAAGAACATAAATATTATACAAATGCCGGTTGTAACATAGAACAAATCCGGCAAACATTGTCCTATAAAGCCAGAATTGCCTGCCTCGCGCCTCTTCAGTTTGCGCGTGCTCACCTCTTTCTGGATTTGGAGGGGAAATGGGCGCAGAGTCAAAGAATTGCCCGTGCTCGCAGGAGCGCTGGGCTTCGTAACCAGGCAAGTAGTTTGTGAGGATACAGTTTGCCATTCCTGACATATTTCGTTGTGTGAATCTGGCGTTCTTCAGGTTTAGCGCTTAGGCGTACATCTTTCGTCTCTAAAGGAGTTTTTGCGTAAACGGAAGGCTAAGTCAGAACCCAGTTGGTGGCCCGTGAGGGTTTCGTCCCGCGACGAACTACGTTTGAATCCAATGAATTTCTGCTTTCGCGACGATTTGCGAAAGCCTAGTTCAGGCTTTCGAGGAGGGGTAAACCCCAGAGTGTCTCTATTGATGTTTCAGTTTTTTTAAAATTATTTATTTTGCTTGTGCGGAGGCCAGAATCTAAACCCGGTTGGTGCCCATTGAGGATTAAATCTCCCTCAGACGGTGCGGCAATGAGTGTTTGCCCTTGGGTGCGCAGGGGATGTCCTTGCGGGTTCTGCGCGCCGCGGGATGGCGCCGGTGGCGCCGCGGGGTGGCCGCTTCCAGTGCCACGATTGCGGCTACTCTACCACCGGCGCCCATTTGTTGGCCAGGCACCAGCGCGCGCACACGGGCGAGAAGCCTTACAAGTGCACGCTCTGCGCCTACGCTACAACGCAGCTCGGCAACTTAAATAAGCACATGCGTACGCACACCGGGGAGAAGCCGTATGTATGTTCCGAGTGTGGTATTCGGTATGCACACAGCAACGTTTTGAAGAAACATCAGCTCAAGTTTCATGGTGGTTCGTCGAATGCCTTCGTTGTTATTCAAGCAGGCTTCTCTTCATAGATGAACGGTGTACGTTCAGAGTTTTGTATAATTCCTTGTGTATTGTGACGAAAACATGTCCCGAATTTAACGATAGTGCCTGTAATACGTAAACTGCTCGTCTTGTGTTTTATACAGCTAATACAGAGCTTGTAATATTGGCCTCTGTCCTATTGAGAAAGCTGTGAATTTTATTAAAAGTAATTTCCCCAAAGGTTGCGTCTTTTTGTTGCGCTGCAAAACGATTATTACAGTACATGACGTTATAATCATATTCATAAACATCAACAGTGCCTTTCAAGAAGAATCTCGAACAAAACTATTTTACAAAGCACAGATATAGTTTTACAATTCAGCCTGTTTCTTAAACAAAAAAAATCCTTCGAAACATTCCTTATTTTATACTACTAAATTGGTAAATTAATGAAATTTGTGAGGCAATTTTAGGATGGTATTTGTGGGTTGGATGTTTTTGGATGGTTGGATGCTGGATGTAAATAATTCATAAATTTTGATAAAAAAAGAAATGAAGTTTAGCACAAAATGTATAGTACTGTTCTCAATCAAAATTAGAACTACTTTTTGAAAGTTTTTTAGTCTTTTGATTTCCTCAGAAACTAAGCTCTTATATTTGCACTTCTACTTCTACAACCTATTATTTAAATAAACTAAATGGCAGACAGTTACAACACGCCGAATGATGTTAAAAGTGAATTTAAAAATAATCTTCGGGAACGGTTGGGATGTATGCACTAATGCTACTGGGCAGACGCACGTGAATGAAGAGGTACCATGAATTGCTTGTGTGGCACGTCTAGGCGCTTTTCAGATTTCGATTTTGAGTCTTCAGTAAAGTTGTTTACGACCGAATGATACGACGTAGTTGTGACCCTGTGTATGCTGCATAGTCGGGTTCTTGCGTGGAATAGGTTCGCTTGCCAGTGGTGCCCTCTGGGAAGAGGTCAAATTCTGCGGTCAGCGGAAGCCAGAGGTCCGCCCAACGGGACAGTTTCGCCGGTTTCTTGATGACAAAGAGCAGTTCATACTACCTGATCAACTTGTAAATTGTCAAGTGGTACTAGCAATTACGAACCGCTGTTGATTGTCCGATGAGCTTCACGTGGATGTGTGAAAATTTACAAAGTTCCGAGGGCTTTCCCCGTAGGCTGAGTGACCGTGGTTATCTAACAAGAAATTCAAATCTGAGCCCGTCCTGTGCCTTTATTAATGGTCCGCCATTCGCAACTGCGGGGATCGGGCCACTAGTAGCGGGAATGGTGGGTCACCGAATCCAAGGAATGCGTCATATTACGAAGTTTGAGAGGAACAGGCACATGAGGACGTACGCCGTCGGTTGATTTGTCACAGTACGCAGAAACCAGAAGTACAAGAAAATATTTTTGTACATTATTAATGAAATCAATATCTGACATGCTACATATTAAAGAATAAGTTAAATTTGTTGATGTATTCAAAACTCTGTATTCAAATCAGGTTTCCAGATGTCTTTTTAATGATGCTATTTTCTTAACGAGACTGATGTATGACATTATTTGTTATGTGTTGCTATTAGAATATTCTTTCAAACGTTTATCAGGGGAAAATATTGTGGAAAGCCAAAGAAAAGTCACGGAAGTTAATTCCAGGAGAGAAGTAGCCACTAAAACAGTTTTTGCTTGCTCCGAAGATAAATTCTAAAACCAGCTGGGAGTCCAATGTGTCTTTACGTGCGTGATGCCCATCTAAAACCAAATGGTGAAGACTGCTTTTGCGAGGGCCGACCTTTGCTGGTATGATGTGCACAATACGTTTTTGCTTTCAAAGAGGTCCAGACAGCAACCTTTATACCCTCAAGGAGTCTTGCGTACTCTTGAGGCCTGAATCTAAGCCTAGGTTGTGCTAATGCAAGTTGTGCTTTGCGGACCCTCGACACTAAAGCATATTGATGCTGTTAAATTTAGCTGTTGGGGAGACATTCTAACTCAAACTGGGTAAAGAGGTTCACTTATGCTTATAAGTTTAGCTCTATCCCGGAGTGTGGGGATGAGTGTTTGCCCTTGGGTGCGCAGGGGATGTCCTTGCGAGTTCTGCGCGGCCGGCGACGGTGGCGCCGCGGGGTGGCCGTGTGCAGTGCGGGCAGTGCGGCTACTCCACCTGCAAAGCCTCCTCTCTGACCAGGCACCAGCGTGTGCACACGGGCGAGAGGCCTTTTAAGTGCACGGTCTGCTCGTACGCCGCAACACAAGTCGGCAACCTAATAGTGCACATGCGAATTCACACCGGGGAGAAGCCGTATGTATGTTCGGAATGCGGAGTTCAGTATGCACACAGCAGCGCCTTGAAGAAACATACATTCGATTTCCATAATGGATCCTATAAAAAGTGAATATCTTTCACATAATTCGAGTCTCCATTTGCTCTAGATGTAAAAGAACTGTGGCTGTGCCTCGTCGTAAATTATAGATTTATATAAAAAACCAGCTCACACGAACGTGCCATAACCTCTTCGAAACACATCTCCAGAATTACGCGTGGTAGAAATCATATTAGTAGTATCAAGAGAACCCCTTTGAAAGTCTTCATATTAATAGTATGAAGAGAACCCCTTTGAAAGTCTTCTTCACACTATTTTGACACAGTACCAGAAGATATTGTAAACCTGGAATGAATTCATAAGTACAAATGTTACAACTTATTTTCTATTTATGAATGTTGTTTCTATTGTGTAATTTATTTATATGTTGAAATATGTTGTAATACTAATGCGATTACATTGTTTTTGAACTTATGAGCAGCGAAGAATATACAAGTGAATGTTGACTTTTAGCGCAACGAGGGTAATCAGTTGATTGCGACTATTTTGGAATATTGAATTAAGATGTACAAACCATTATTTTTCTCACATCAGATTGCTTAACAGTGGGGACTGAATTTTCCAATTGTATAGAAATTTTAACTTCTACTAATTTATTTCAACACTTTAGGGCATAATCACGTAGGTCAGTTATAAACAACTAGGAGTATATTGTAAATTAGATGTAATCTAAAAATACAGCAGGAAGTTTATCGAATCATGTATTTAATTAAATTAAATTACTTTAATTAATTAAATTAAATTAAATTATTATTAAATAATGTTCTATTTCAGCGTCACCTACAACGTTAAGTTGTCGCGTTGTAAGGGGCCAATTTAGAGTAGGTCTAGCTCAAACTTGGTTTGGTTACATTTTTTTGTTTTGTTTTTGTTTTTTGTTTTTTTTTTACTATTCCTGGTCGTACCAAATGTAAATGGACAAATATTTCTGCAGAAACGGCCGTCAACTTCATTAGCTCCAAAGATAAGTCACATTATTTCAATAGTTTGATGGAAATTAGTATTGGAACGTTCGTATCCATGTGAATAAATCTTGACGTGATGAACAAAGGGGGTTGCGGTTTTTGTGTGCATATAATTTTGCACAAAAATTAAATACCTATTCAGTTTTATTCCAAAAAGAACAAAAAAATCCCTGACCTTGAGTATGTTATATTTTTGCTCGATTTCTTTGAATTATATATAAATTATAATAATTGAATTGAATTATAATAAAACAGTGACGCCTTAAAACGTTTTAAAACTATTTGCAATGTATGATTATGATAATTGAAATTATGTATTTATTGTAAAATAGTACTTTTGTTAGAGTGACGTGACAGTAATAAATTAATTTGGAATTGTCTAAAGTGTCTTTCTGTTCCGGAGAGTTGTACTGACGCGTACGCTTAAAAACCCGCAAGAGCTGGTTGTGTGAGGCGTGCTAGCGCTCATCCTGTTTCGATCGAGTCTTTCTGTTTGCAGACGCACGGTTCGACGTGGCTTCGCTACACTCGATATTATTGAAGGGTAGGCTGACTGGTAGTTTTGATTTTTTTTAAAATAAGTTTTCAATTACCTTGTTTTGATGTCACTATAGACACTTTGAAAAAGCTCTGGCCAGGTAAGTTGGTTAAACAGCTTCCCCAGCGAAATTAAAGTAAAAACGTTTTCAACAGTGATTGTGATTTACAGTAAGTTTTATTTTAGATTGCCATGAGTAAATGCGGTTCTTTCAAGACATGCAGAGGTGCTATAATTTCAATTTTTCGCACCAATTCCAAAAGTGAAACGATGCTGAATGTTCAGATAAAGATCTGAATGCATCAAAGAGGACAATATATTTTCGTCTGATCGCATCAGCTACTACTGATGTGTTATGAAGTGATTTATATACTTAAACTAAAGTGAAAGTCGGTAAGGCTGCGCGAGAAATAATGTATGACATCCCTGGTAATCATAATTTTATTTTGCTCGCAGGATTGTGTCACTCTGCACAATCCTACGGCTAATTCCATCGGCTATCCTACCATTAAGCATGTCGCCTTCGTGTCGCAACATTTCCTACTCGGAAAATGAAATGTCAGTTTTACCATTTGCATCTTAAATAACTTTTTACTTTCTCGCTACCGCTTACCCAGTAAAGACAACGTTATGTAATGGCGAATTTTCGGCAGAAAATACTTATTACAGAGCCCTGGTGACGAAAGAGTGGATAAACCTAGTTGCTAAATTTAGGGGGAAAGTCCTCTATCATATGGTGTAGCCAGAATCCGTGTTTTGTGGGTCCTTGATCGAAAAATCGATTGACGGCAAAACGTCTGTCCGTCTGTGAACAACGCTAGCGACGAAACCGTTCGGCCGATTTTCTCCAAAATTGACTTTCCCTGATCGATCTGGCTGAAGTCGCGGCCCCATGAGTTTGAAGCCGATATTTTGATTTTGGTGTGTACTTTTCATGAAGTCCATGGGACATTTTCAAAAAAATGGCTCCTTCGATTTTGATTGCATTTTGTTCATGGATAGTGTGAAGGACGTTTAAGATAATGGTGCAGGTCTCATGTTGGTTGAAAACCCTCATTTTTTTTCTTAAAAACCGCACATTTTTTTATTAAATTGAAAATTTATATAGTACAAAGGACGCTTAAGAGAATGATGTCTCATGAACAAGTCTCATGTTCGTTGACATGCATGATTTTGCGAAAATTTAAAAAAATCGTCCTCTTCCTACAATTATAATTGTAAAATAACAAAAGTTTTTCCTCATGAAATGTTCACAAAAATCGGATCGGCAAATAAGATCATGTTAAATTTTTAAAAATATGAGTATATCTGGTGTAATTTAGTGAAACAAGGTTTCCGCTCGGATTTTTTTGCGCTTCGTGAACGTAATTTCAGGCAGGTGGATGCTTCGAAAGTATATTATTATTATTATTATTATTATTATTATTATTATTATTATTATTATTATTATTATTATTACTGTATATTATTTCATATTTATTTGTTTTTCAAATTAAAAATTGCCTTCAGGGAATATCTGATTGGAGTGCAATAATGACAGTAATAACTCGAGAGCTAATTTTTAGGGATTATAACTAATTGTTAGGGCATAATTTACCTGTATTTACAGTTGTAATTGTCAAATTTGTGTTGATATTTGCTTAAAAATATTTAATTTTCACACCAAAAGTTCTACGATTTGTAATGAGTTTTACAAAAAATGACTGATGTGTTAATTCGGGGAGAAAATGAGTATTACATAATTATTACTAAAGGCGAGAAAGTACGTGGGGTTTTAGCACCACTAGTTCGAATTAGTTTCGAAGTCCCAGACTAGTTTGTCTATTCGTATGGAATGCCAAACTGATATACATTTAAATGTGTTAAATGCCTGTATATTTTAAATAAAAACAAACGAAAATGACTGATAATTTTAAAAACAGGTCTTTTAGCTTGAGCTTCTGTTGAAGCCAAAATTCAAACTCCGATAATGTCGAATGAGTTGTTCCTTCCATAATTAGAAACATGTCTTTCAGTGTGTTTTTCTGTCGTGGAAACCTGATCCTACACCAATATGTAGCTCAGTGGTTTTGTATTGTGCAATAACCTACGAGAAAAACAATCTATTTTATCTCAGTGAGTTTTGGTTGAGAAGAGTCCTGAATAACTCTAGTTTCTCTCAAAAGAGTTTTTTCTCCAAAGGCCAAAATTGTCAACTCAGCCTCTGCTCAAAATGAATTTGTGTCCGCAGAGGCCTGGATTCAACACGAGTGATGGCCGATGAGATTTTCCTGTTTGTGAGGATAACACTCCTGCCTTTCGTTGCTATTGATACGACGAAACTAACGAAACGAGCGGCCGATCGCTAGAATTCACCTCCAGACTAGCTGAATTTGATCTAGCTCTCACGCTAGGGTGGAAAATCCTGCATTGTCGGAACTCGAACCCTAGGGCCTCCCGATCTGACGCTCTGCAATAAGTCGTTACCCTGAGCTATCTCAGCCGGTCCAATGAGGTTTTCCTTGTCTGCAGACGTTGATACCTAATAAAGAGAGCGCAATGAGATTTTACCGTTCGGTGCGCAGGGGGTGCTCGGCGCGGGACAGCGACGGTGGCGCCGCGGGGCGGCCGCTTCCAGTGCCGCAACTGCGGCTACGCCACCAACCACTCCTCTCATTGGACCATGCACCAGCGCGTGCACGCTGGCGAGAAGACGCACAAGTGCTCGGTCTGCGCCTACGCTACAAAGCAACAGGGCCACTTGAATAGGCATATGCATCAACACACCGGGGAGAAGTCTTACAAATGCAGCCTCTGCCCCTACGCTGCGATTCAAGCCTGTGACTTAAATGTGCACATGCGTACTCACACCGGGGAAAAGCCGCATGTGTGTTCACAGTGTGGGATTCGTTTTTCACGGAAGGACACTTTAAACAAGCATATTGGGAAGCACCAAAGTGGGTTGTGTAATCAATTCGTTTAATTCATGCGAATCTTTTCACAGTTTTAATAAATGTTTTAAAAATTTGGACATTTTTCTTTTTTAATTTTCCTCTACCACCAGCTAATTATCGTTTATAGTTGCTAGCCCCGTAGTGTAAGTTCGTTTGTTTGTTGACAAGTTCTTGGAAGCCTTTTGACTCGCCTCCGCTAAAATGAAATTTCACTTGCGGCGTTTAGTTCAGTCACCATTATCTCTCTGCAGCGAAATTTGTCCTGGAGTTTCTAGGAATCGAGTCGCGAAGATGGCGGATTTTCGACACTAGATTTATTGCTAGGCCGAATTCAGCCTCAGCCGCTGTGTGGAGGCGAAGGTTCTCGCGGCTGGCTGCTCTAATAGGTAGTTCTCTTTTGTTCCTCATATCTATGCCAGGCGAATGTAGGAGCAGTAGAACCGTAACATACGGACCACGATCCCCGCATGATCTTTTCTTCGTCTTCCTTGTCCTGCCCTCTCTCCTTACGCGCACTATGCTACCATGCTACCACACATGTCGAGAGAGCAGTCGTAAGCATAGAACTTGGCCCGACTGAGGCGGTATCTCACTAAGCGACATAAATGCGGGGGGGGGGGATGACTTGCAAGTCCACGTGCAATCTCTTCGTCAGAAACAAATCAGCGCTATCTCCCGGGTTATAACGTACTCTAATGAGGCTATTGACCATAGCAGTCGACGTCCGGAATAACCAATCAAATAAATTTTCCAAAGGGGCTGGGTATTTCTTCCGATTACCTAACCCCAAAAGGTTATAACGTACTCTAATGAGGCTATTGACCATAGCAGTTGTCGTCCGGAAAACCAATCAAATAAATTTTCCAAAGGGGCTGGGTATTTCTTCCGATTACCTAACCCCAAAAGGTTTATAACGTACTCTAATGAGGCTATTGACCATAGCAGTTGTCGTCCGGAATAACCAATCAAATAAATTTTCCAAAGGGGCTGGGTATTTCTTCCGATTACCTAACCCCAAAAGGTTATAACGTACTCTAATGAGGCTATTGACCATAGCAGTCGACGTCCGGAATAACCAATCAAATAAATTTTCCAAAGGGGCTGGGTATTTCTTCCGATTACCTAACCTCAAAAGCGCGCAATGAGACTTTTCCCTTCGGTGCGCAGGGGATACACGACGCCGGTTGGCGACGGCGGGGCCGCGTGACGGCTGTTTCCAAAGCAGCGTCTGCGGCTTCACTACCAGTGAATCCTCTCGTGGGACCAGGCACCAGCGCGTGCACTCAGACGAGAAGACATACAAGTGCACGGTCTGCGCCTACGCTACAGCGGATGCGAGCAACTTACGTGTCCACTTGCGGAAACACACCGGGAAGAAGCCGTATGTGTGTTCACTGTGTGGAATGTGTTTTTCACGGAAGGAACATTTAAACAAGCATATTGACGATTACAATGGATTTTGTAACCAATAAAGGACATTTATTTAATTCATTATAATATTTTCGCAATTTGTAATGTTTTAATAAATGTATTAAAATTTGTAATGTTTCCTTTTATTTCCTCGCACTTAGTAACGAGAGAAAGACGTAAAGGGAGAATTTTTGTCAGAAAATCTCTTATTGTCGGGTTGTAGTAACAAAAAAGCGGATAAACAGTGTTCCTATTGTGATATACCAAAATGACGAATCATTTTTGTGCATGAAAATGTCATATGAAGTAGAATATAGGGATCTCAATAGACGATCGGGAGGGGGGAGTTATGTGACAATTAAAGAACCGGCGTTAAAAGTCATTTTCGCTAGGCGAAGAGGATGTGGAAGTAACCAGGCGGAAGCAGAAATAGTATTGATTTTTTGTTAGACAAAAGATGATATAGAGTTCTGATGCTTTGGGTTTTATGAAGAACAGGAACACTCTAGCAACGCGATAATGAGCGGGTTGGCTCCTTACATTTTACCAAGTCGAGGAAAGACTATTGTTTGACAACCAAATCCGATGCAATAACTTGTATTATAATTAAGTCTATGTTCCTTATATTAGGATAAAACGTTCTTGTGGGAAGAGACGAAGGAATTCTACAAAGTAAGAGTCAGTACGTGCATAGGCGTCCACCCGTGACGCGAGTAAGGGAAGTAACGGGTAACAATAGTATCGCTGGGAGAATTTGAACTTGATCGCGAATATTGGGCGGAGGAATTTATGAAGAAGGAAGATTCTGCTGCGACGTCGGAGAAGATTCTAAGGGGCGCCATCGCATGAAGTGAAGAGTGTGCGAAGATCCTGCGAGTATAACAAGGCTGTTTTATAATTATTACAAGACAGTCATGACCAAAGATAATTTAATTTTGATTATCGATGTAACAATGCTTGTTTAACTGTTATCAGATTCATATTATTTCACATTATAACAAATTCAAATTTGTGACTTAAAAGGAAGCTAATTATCATTCGTTATGTGCAATCCAGTAGTAGATACTTTGATAAGATTTTCAGATTCCTTGTCACTCCGTATGGAAGGCAGATTAATTGGTTGCATAGTAAGTAACAACAATTACGAACTTCTAACTCAATTAACTGAGCTAGCTCGACATAATTGTGGATGAAAAATATTAAAATTACGTAGAAAACATCAGGGTTACTGTCGTAATTATTTCATGGCACTCAAATCAATAACTAAATTATTCGGAAAATAATTACGAGTGTCATTCAAACGCAACGAGTTATGAATCTAACGTAATTAATAATTCGTAAAATTACGAATTCTGGTGGTAGAAAGAAGGGCTCGAAGCCAGAAGCCAAACATAGCCAGAAGCCATGTTTTGTGTACTTGGTAACGAAAAATCGTTTGACGGCATAACGTCTATTCATCTGCCCATCCGTTTATGGTCAACGTTGGCCCTTAAATGTTTCAGCCGATTTTCCCCAAAAAGTATATTCTTTGATTGAATTTATATTCTCTGATCCCCAAACGAACTTTAGAATTTGGTTGTTTCAAACACATTTTGATTTTTGAGAGTATTTTACACGAAGCTTCAAAAACGTGTTCAAAATTTTCTCAAAAGAGGCTTCAAATTTTTAGATTAAACTTTGTCCTCGACTAGGACGCTTAAGAGAAAGTTGCGGGTCTGATGTTCTTCAAAAGCCCTGATTTTCGAAAATTTGAAAACGGCACTTTTTTGTGGGCGTCTTGCTACAACTACAATTTGGAAGATCGAGATTTTTTGCCGTAATGAAATTTGTTCTTTGAAGACAGATCTTGAAATAAGATCGTGTTCAATTTTTCGAAAATATGAAGAATTTGACCTACCTCTGCTTAATTGAAATTTCACCCGCGGAGTTGAGTTCATAATCAGCAATGCTTCTGGCTCTGCAGCGACTCTAATCGTGACGTCCTTGGATTCAAGTCCGGAAGGTGTTGAATTTTGTACACTAGCTGAATAGCTGGATGGAATTTAACCCGCTGTTTGGAAGTGAGTTCTACCGGCCGGCTGCTCTGATCAGTAGTTCTGTGATTTCCATCAGTACCAGAGGAATGCCGAAGCAGAACCCTAACAAAGAGCCTACCGACCGCGCGTGATATTTCCGTCTTCCTTGTGCTCTCCCCTCCCCTTACGCATACTTACGTGCGCTTCCTTGCCACACACGTCGGGACAGCAGTTGGGAGCTTGGAGAATCCCCGACTGGGGCGGTGCCCCTCCATGGGAGATACATGGAAGAGTATCTTGAAGTCGATGTGTAATTTCGCGCCGGATCTCACCATCCTGCGAGGAGTGAATCGCTACCTCCTGGGATATAATATTCGCTACACTAACGAGACCGACCAATGTAGTTGACGTGCCCGAAAAAATCAAATGAAATTTCTAAGGAGGGGTTGGGTTATTCTAACTTCCTAAATTAAAGAGCGCGCAATGAGACTTTTCCCTTGGGTGCGCAGGGCGTCCACAGCGCGGGAAGGCGACGGTGGCGTCGCGGTGCGACAACTTCGAGTGCAGCCACTGCGGCTACGCCACCAACAACTCCTATGATTGGATCAAGCACCAGCGCGTGCACACGGGAGAGAAACCTCACAAGTGCACGTTCTGCACCTATGCTACAAAACATCAGGGGCATTTAAAACAACACATGCGGAAGCACACTGGGGTGAAGCCCTTCAAGTGCACTTTGTGTCCCTATGCCACGACGCAAGCCTGGAACTTAAATGTTCACATGCGGAAACACACCGGGGAGAAGCCGTATGGGTGCCCACAGTGTGGAATTCGTTTTTCACAGAAGAAAAATGTAACCAGGCATATTGATCAGCACCACAGTGGGTTTTGTAATCAATAGTTAACATTCACCGGGAGAGAAGGCTCAGTGGCATCAACTGATGTCACTGCAGTCTCTCTGACTGGGAGGTCCTAGGTTCGAGCCCCGTGTGTGCTAGGATTTTAGACACAAGCTTGTCAGCTAGGTCGAATTCAGTCACTCTGAAGGAGAATTCTAGTCGTCGGCTGCTTTGATCGGTACTTTTCCGTGGTTTCTCCGATCAACACCAGGCGAGTGCCGGAGCAGTACCCTAACAAACGGGCCACGGACCGCGCGTTATCTTTCCTCCCTCTTGTCCTATCCTCTCCCCTTACACACACACACACACACACACACTAACATTTTACCAGCGGAGTTCATAGACAGCATTGCCGCTGGCTCTACGGCGAGTGTCCGGTTCGATCCAAACGCTGACTAGCTGTCTGGAAGAGAACTTGCGGCTATGTGCTGTGATCGGTATTCTGTGATTTCTCTTGTCAGTACCAAGGGAATGCCGGAAGAGAACCCTAACATAGGGCTATGAACATTGTTACATTTCCTTTCTGTTTCTTGTCCTATCCTCTCCCCTTACAGACACATATACTTACATGCCCTAGCACACATACCGCGCATGCTGGGTGTACCACAGCAGCTACCGAGCAGTCGGGAGCTTGGAGCCTTTCCCGCAAATTGGCGTGTCGAAATTGACTCGTTGACAAGTTGTCAATACCTTGCCGGATCTCACCATCCAGGAATCCTGGGATAAATCATTTAGTACATTGAGACTATTGACCGTAGTATACCGAGAATAATTAATCAATTCTTGGAAATTTCTAAAGAGGTGCTGCGTTATTCTTCTGAATACCTAACCCAAAGAGCGCGGAATGAGACTTTGCCCTTGGGTGCGCAGGGGTTACGTGTGCGCGTTCTGCGCGGCGCGGGACGGCGACGGTGGCGCCGCGGGGCGGCCGCTTCCAGTGCCGTCACTGCCCGTACGCCACCGACGAAGCCTACAGATGGGCCAGGCACCAGAGCGTGCACACCGGCGAGAGGCCCTACAAGTGCACGCTCTGCCCCTTCGCCTCGGCGCAGGTCTGCAACCTCAATGTGCACATGCGTACTCACACCGGGGAGAAGCCGTATGTGGGATTCGTTATGGCCACAATAAATCTTTGCAGAAGCATAAACGCGAGTTTCATGGGGATACGTGTAATATGTAAATGCCAATTATGGAATTGTGAATCATTTTCGGAGTTTTAATGTGCTTTGCTAAATAGGACAATGGACTACATATTTATTGTAGTGACATTTGTTATTTAAAGTGATGTGAAATTGATGTAGTTGCATTAAAACCACGAAGATTCGTACTTGCACACTTTTTCTTGTGACGAATAAATTTCTCATGTACGTATAAATGGTTCAATTGTTTTCATTATTTTACTGTTATGAAACTTCTCCCATGATTGTACTATTGCAATCATATTGGTTGTGCAAATCGAACATTCAACTACAAAGATGAATTAAAAATCAAGATACAGGAGGAGGGATTTTGACTCAAGCCAAGTAGCTTGACCAACACTGGCCACTGAAAGTTTCTGAATGGAAGTTCTAGCGGCCGGGTGTTTTGACCTATCATTTCCGTGCACATCTGTATTTCTTGGACGGTGTTAAAATACTGTCTTTAATATGGGCATGCCAAAAACCATGGGCTCCATCTTGTAAATTTCTTTTATTGTGCTTAAAATATGTCTTTTAATAAATGAAAATATGAAAAGTCTGTTTTTGATTCTGCATGCTGTAACTACCGGACTTTTGTGGGGTTGTTGGCGGATTTTTGACAGCCAAGTGGCTGTGTCAACACCAACTTTTGATGTTGCCAGTCACGTCAGCTCCTATGATATACTCCCATTAACATAGTGAATGTTTTATATACATGGAGGTGTTTCTCCATGCTGGATTATGAGGTGCGGCGCCGACCTACACGTTTTCGTGCGAGGATTTCCTTGTCAAGGTATCGGTCCTAACGATGACCACCTGAGCCCTGAGAAGCTCTAAGCTCTTGACTGGTCTCCTGGCATGATTGGTACAGGAGTGTGTGTAGGTGTGTGTGTAAAGGGAGAGGACAGGAGAAGGAAGAGGAAGGAAACATCGCGCGATCCGTGGACCGTTCGTTAGGGTTTTGCTTCAGCATACTTCTGGTGTTGGTCGGAGAAACTACGGAAAACAAGCGATCAGAGCACCCGACCGCCTAGAAGTCTCCAGACAGTGCCTGAATTCGACCTATGTCTAGCTACTGTCAAATTTCTACATACGTCGGGACTCGAAACCTAAAACCTGGCTGGATTCGCTGCAATGGCAGCGAAAATGCTGGCTGTGAGCTTCACTCATCCGGTATGTCAGAATGCGAGTTCTAACGGCCGGCCGCTCTGGTGGGTAGTTTCCGTACTTTCCTGTGATTATTGGAAGGCTGGCTTTGGACCGATAGCTTCACAAATTGCCCACTGTCAGCATGAAACTCTTCCTGATATTTTTTCTATAGAATGTAGTTTTTGAAAATTTGAAAAAATGTACTGAATTATTTTCATAAAATGTTGGCGAGTGTTAATTGAGTGATCGCAAATTTGAAGGACCCTGAAGAAGGCGGTCCGCGAGTAGTGCGTGGCATGTGTTTCGTAATCCACCACAAACTGAATGTGAATTGCAGAGCGGACATTCAGGCTGGAAAGGGTATTTCAGTTACTGGCGTGTTGGTCCTCGGCGAAAAAAAGCTGGCGTTGTCTCCGAAATTCTTGAACGCAATGATGGCGTTCTCTCCATACCTTTCACCTTCACTGTATGGAACATGTTTCTTTAATTTTCAAATAGCAACCTTTTTTCTCTAGAATTTTAATTAAAACATTTTTGTCATGTTTATTACCCTCAAGATTTTACAAGATACTGCGTAAATTTGTCGTTTTCATATTAGGACCTTTTTGCGATTTGTTGTATTTATTGTCTTTCTTATGTGGGCGGCACACAAAAGAAGCGACCCATACAGAAAATATCGATTTTTTGTTGAATTAAAAAAAAAGTCTTGCAAAAAAGGAAAGTTTCACGAGTATAATTATCATAGAGAGATAATTCACCCGACAGCCATTTAGTTAACCGGTGTAATAGAACACAGTAAAAGTTTCTGGTCGCGAAATAGACGGCTCTGCTTAGTTAAAAATATTCTCTCGCGGATTATCATTATTATTATTATTATTATTATTATTATTATTATTATTACTATTATTTTTGCATTATCATTTTACGTGTAAGTTGATGTTTCATAAAGGAATTTTGCGCATTATATACGTTTTGATAGGCTTTTTCGTAGTAAATAGAGTTGTCACTAGCGAGCGGTGCACTATTGAAGATTTGAGTAAATCAGATGACATTCTCGACTTGAAAAATTTAGCGAGCCGCGTTTTCTTGCCAGAAGCGTGCTTGACGAAAATCGTGGTTCAACGAGACGGAACACTATTCCGACTCATTTAATAGACAACTTAGAAGCTGCTGGATATTCTCAAATATTTGTAGTAGGGGGCGATTTCTTGCACTTTCTAGCGTTTTATCATGTGTTCAGGAAAAGCGGAGCCTATCGAAAAATTTGCGAAATGAAATGAATACCAGACGACTAGGACACTCGAAACAAAATTCACCCGCAGAAGATGGACAGTACTTTTTCCCAACCTGGTAGCGTAAACAAACTCGGATACTTTTTCGTTCCGCCGAAACGTAATGTTCCCAATATCGTTTTCATTGCGCTGAGATACTAAAGCCATCGTACAGGTTGTGCTCATAGAGTCTGCTGGCGCGGAGACCTTATCAAAACCCAATGAATGAGCAGTACTATTCATTGCACGGGGGAATATATTAAAATTCAATTTATATTAACCGATTATTTGCATATTTAGAGCTCTGACTCCAACATCGCCTGATTCTTAATAGCTTTTGCGCAAGAGTAGTTATTAACGCGAACGCCTGTCTGTAAACCATGACATTGGCTCATGAGGTGGCTTGCTCGTAGGCTTGTATCTCCCCCACAGGGCGCACAATGAGACTTTGCCCTTGGGTTGGTTCCCAGGGGGTGTCCCTGCTGGGTCTGCGCTGCGCGAGACGACGGCGGTGGCGCCGCGTGGCGGCCGCTTCCAGTGCGGCCAATGCGGCTACGCCACCGACGGCGCCTGCTTCTTGGAAAGACACCTCCGCGTCCACACCGGCGAGAGACCCTACAAGTGCACTTTCTGCCCCTTCTCCACGTCGCAGCTCGGCAACTTGAATGTGCACAGACGGAAACACACCGGGGAGAAGCCGTTTCAATGTTCGGAGTGTGGGATACGTTACGCATTCAAGAAATCTTTAGATAAACATAATCGCGAGTTTCATTGTGGAACCTCTGACGTGACGTACGCGTAATTCAAATACCCTCTCCTTTCCTTAGTTTGCAATACTGTTGCTTCATCATAGATCTGTGATTCTTATCAACATAGACGTGCTCTAAGGGCGGCGTTAATATCCTTTTGTTCATATCCTCACAACGCTACATAGTAATCATATCCTGCGGTAATAATCCTTTGTCCCGCGCATGAGGTTTTCAGTAATTTTAATGAAACCTGGGAAAGCATGTTCGATGGAAATTTCTTTAAACTCGTAATACATTTGTTGCTCAATATAATCGATACTTAAGTATCCGCATCCGATATACGCATATACGATATACGCAAGTATACGCATCCGATGGTAAATTAATTCTGATTGGAAATTAATGATAGTGTATTACAGCCTACAAAATAAGATGTAGCAACTTTTTGAAATTCCATCACCAAACAAGAGCATTTTGAAAATTTGAAAACGAGCACTCGCTTCTCATTTTCACCAGTAAAGTTCAAATCTAAATTTGGCAAGTACCCAAATTTCGGTGAAATACAAAATCTAAATTCGGGAAGTACCCAAAGACGTTTTACTTACCTGGAGAATTAAAGGGATCTAATCTAGGGAATTAATTAAAGGGAACTAACCCCAATGACGTTTGGCGTCCTTGGCGGTGTACAGTGAAACGTCATTAATGCCCCAAAAATATGTCACTCGCAGATGTCTGAATGTAAATGAAGTTGGGACCTGAAGAAGTTTGAGATCTCTAGAGATTTGAATAGAAATCTAGCAAGTTCCGAAGGACGTTTTTCTTGCGCAGAGAATTAATGAAAAGCTATGTAGTCTTCAATGAATCTTGGCAACCGCGAAGGTTTAAAACGAAGTCACGTTAACACTTAAAGTAATTAGGCTCCCACAGGGGGTGTAAATCAAGTAGGTGCCCAATGAATTGTGGGATCTGCGGAGATCTAAAGTTGGCCATTAAGGATTTGCATGCATGGATTGATTCTATTCCCGGTTGACTGTATAGGAGCTTTAACTCTTGTGTTTTGGCATGAACGAAATTCAACAACCCAACACAATGAGTGCCGAATGAGATTCTGTTTGCGCGGAAGCCTGATCTAGGAGAGCTTACTGTGGTTTTCCTCTCGCTGACGCTTGTAACTGCCGGAGAGGGTGCGAAATGAGCCTTTGCTCTTGGGTCCGCAGGGGGTGTACGCGCGGGGTCTGTGCGGCGCGGGACAGCGAGGGTGGCGGCGCGGGGCGGCCGCTTCCAGTGCGGCCACTGCGGCTACGCCACCAACGACTCCTACGATTGGACCAAACACCAGCGCGTGCACACGGGGGAGAAACCCTACAAGTGCACGTTCTGCCCCTTCTCCACGTCGCAGCTCGGCAACTTGAATGTGCACAGACGGAAACACACCGGGGAGAAGCCGTTTCAATGTTTGGAGTGTGGGATTCGTTACGCGTTCAAGAAATCTTTAGTTAAACACAGACGCGAGTTTCATAATGAAGCTGCTTTTATACATGTGCCGTACGCGTAATTCGGGTACCCTCTCCTTTTCTGGGTTTGCAATACAGACGCTCCATTTCATTATAAGTGGTTTTTATCAATAGTATTGTGTCCTAAATCATACTGTCCTGTCTTGACATTTTGTAATACTGATGTCCCCTTTTTCAGTAACTTAGAGGTTGTTATCAACATCGACTTGCTCTAAAGGCCGCGTCTGTATTCTATATTTCATATCTCGACAATGCGACGTAGTAATCCTATCCTTCAGTAGTAATCCTTTATCTTGCATGTGAGGTTTTTAGCAAATTTAACGAGACCTGCAAAGCATGTCCGAAGGAAATTTCATTAAACGCGTAATCCATTTGTTGCTCAGCAGAATCGATAATTTAGCTATTCCCCCGGGGGTGAATTAATTGTTTGGAAATGGTGGATAGTGTATTACATAGGATGCAGCACGTTTTCTAAATTCCATCAACATTCCATGAATTTCTTCGGATAGGGTGCAGTGGTGCAATGAGCCTTTGCTCTTGGGTCCGCAGGGGGTGTTCGTGGAAGGGCAGTGCCGCGCGAGACGGCGACGGTGGCGCCGCGGGGCGGCCGCTTCCAGTGCCACCATTGCGGCTATTCCACCAACAAATCTTCTCATTGGAGCAGTCACCAGCGGGTGCACACCGACGAGAGACCCTACAAGTGCACGTTCTGCCCCTTCTCCACGTCGCAGCTCGGCAACTTGAATGTGCACAGACGGAAACACACCGGGGAAAAGCCGTTTCAGTGTTCCGAGTGTGGAATTCGTTACGCATTCAAGATATCATTAGATAAACATAAACGCGAGTTTCATAGTGGAACCTCTCATCAGAACATGTCGTACGTCTAATTCGGTTTCCTACTCTTTCTTTAGTTTGCATCGCAGATACCTACGCCTCCCTCCCCCCGCCCCCGCCCTTTCGTGTCCGCCTGTTTTCATCATCTGCCTTCCAATGCACGCTGATTCGAGAGTCGAGTTGGGAGATCTAAATAAAGATGATGGCCGATAAGGATGTGCATGCGTGGTGGAATGAATCGAATCCCGGCTGGCTCCTTAGGAGGGGTAGCTCTTGTGTTCTTGCATGAGCAAAATTCGACAAACTAACACAATGAGTGCTGAATGAGCTTGTTTGCGCGGAAGCTTGATCTACGAGATCTTACTGAGGTTTTCCTTTCGCTGTCGTTTAAATCTCCAGGAGATGGTGCGCAATGAGTCTTTGCCCTTGGGTCCGCAGGGGGTGTTCGCACCGGGCCTGTGCGCCGCGGGTCGGCGACGGTGGCGCCGCGGGGCGGCCGTTTCCAGTGCGGCCACTGCGGCTACGCAACCAACTACCCGTCCGTCTGGGCCACGCACCAGCGCGTGCACAACGACGAGAGACCCTACAAGTGCACGTTCTGTCCTTTCTCGACGTCGCAGCTCGGCAACTTGAATGTGCACAGACGGAAACACACCGGGGAGAAGCCGTTTCAATGTTTGGAGTGTGAGATTCGATACGCATTCAAGAAATCTTTAGATAAACATATGCGCGAGTTTCATAGTGGAACATCTGATAAGAACGTGTCGTACGCCTAATTTCTATACCCTCTCCTTTCTTTAATTTGCAATACTGTCGTTTCATTTCAATCAGTGATTTTTATCGATACCAATTTGTCCTGAATCATATACATACACAGCTTTTCCACGGATTGTGATATGTTGTCCCCTTTCTTTATAAATCGGTGACTTGAATCGACGTGAACGTCTCTGAAGGTGGCGTTAATGTTATGTAGTACATATCTAGGCAACGCGACTCGGTAATAATAACAGTAATAACCTATCATCCTCCATTTGAGATTTTCATTAAATTAAATGAAATCTGGAAAGAGTGTTCCGGGGATATTTATTTAAACACGCAATACATTTGTTGCTCAATAGCATCGATAGTTTAGCTATTCCTCTGGCGTTAACTTAAATCTGATTGGAAATTATGGATAATGTATTACAGTCATACTATCGTCTCGTCGTAGATACCCACGTCCCCCCCCCCCGCTCCTGCCTTTGTGCGGACTCTTAAATCTCACTCAGGGAGTGCGCAATAAGCTCTTACACGGGGATTGAAACTAACCTCTTGCGCCGTGAAGTCTTGCGCTGAGAATTAATGGGAAAGCATGAAGTCCCCAATGAAATTTGGCAACCGACGAAATGGTCGGTTGCCGACGTGGAGGTCTAAATAAAGTAGGTGCCCAATGACGTTTGGAATTTGTGGGGATCTGAATCTTAACTCGCGTGAGTGGCCGATAAGGATGTACATTTCCAACTGTCTCCATAGGAGGCTTAGCTCTTGTGTTCTGGGATGAGCGAAAATCAGGTCAACGCAATTAGTGCCGTATGAGACTATTAGCGCGGAAACCCGATGTGCGTGTGGCCGCAGTGCTTACTGAGGCTTCCTTTCGATGACGCTTAAATCGCTCGGAGAGGGTGCGCAATGAGCTTTTGCCCTTGGGTCCGCAGGGGGTGTTCGCGCGGGGCCTGCGCGGCACGGGTCAGCGACGGTGGCGCCGCGGGGCGGCCGTTTCCAGTGCAGCCACTGCAGTTACGCCACCAACTATCCCTCCGTGTGGGCCTCCCACCTGCGCGTGCACTCAGGCGAGAAACCGTACAAATGCACGTACTGCGCCTATGCTACAAGGTTCCACGGCAACTTAAAAAAGCACATGCGAAAACACACCGGAGAGAAGCCATATGTGTGTTCAGAATGTGACATTCATTATTCACAAAATAGATCGTTGAAGAAACATAATCTTTTGTATCATAATAGAAAATAATTAGTAAAAGTCCTGACGTAACACCTTCAGTATAAAAAGTGGCTATGTGATAGCCTATTTTTGTCGTTCTTATTTAAAAGCCCCTACAACCATACTGGGAGTGGGCATATATCTTATCATTTGGTCCCAATTTTCTTAGCTAGTTTTAAGTTTGCCTACAAACTCCCGTGTTTGAAAGCTATTATTTTAGTTTGACAAATAGGATTTCGCAATGATTTTGTTTTTCACTCCGAACTATTGGAATTCAAAACGCTATAGGTTGATGGACACGAGTAGAAATGGCAGCCAACTCAATAAAGCCCTGTACGTTGCTCTTGTGTGTTTAGATGGTTTGTACAAATACATTCATTATAGACCGGACCTGTTAAAAAACAATTTGTCAATTAAATTCTGTTGACCAAAATTAGGTTTAAACTCCTCTCCCGTTTCGTTTTGAGACATTTATTTCGAGGTTCTGTCTTGATCCTAATCTCGAGGAATTTCGAAGAGATCTTGTAATAGTAATGTATTGTAAATTACATTTGTTGCACATAAGAGATGAGTTGATAATAAATACATTTGAAAATGAGAAAAGGGTTTTTTTTTAAATTATGCATGACTCCTGAAAGTGCCTCTTGATCGATTAGCATGTTTTCTCGCTGTCCGCATCTAAAACTTGGAAAACTTCTCACCAGTTGGAGGGTTTTGTGGTACAAGATCTTGTAATCGGTCGTAAGTCTGACCGTACGCGTGGGATGCCACAATACTATATTTGAATACATGAACACAGACGTTGCGTGAAACGCAACGTCTGAGAAATTTCCAGGTTTTAAAAATAGTAACACGCTTTCGAATGTTTTGTGAAGTATGATTGCCACTATCTTGAAATTGGACGTTAATTTTTTGAAAAGTTTTGAACGTCATGCAATATGGTTTAAAACTTAAAAAATTATATCTAAAGAAAATTAGGAGGCTTAGGTGTGCGCATAGAAACCCTTGTTTTGTAATTTATCAAAGCCTTCTACTCTTCGCTGTATACATGGGTAGGGTATTCTAGACACCTCAATCTCCCATCGCGCGTCATCATGTATCTGGACTGGAGCAAGAACTCCAAATGGAAGACTAGATCCATGACACTGTATGAGCGTTTACATTCTTTTATTCGGGATTGAAGCGTCGAAGTCGTTAATGTTCCGTAGGTATCTCTCACAGAAACCGAAGAAACAAATATTCTCATTAGAAGAGTGACTTTAACGTCTAACTTGAACGTGACTTAACAGAATTCCCAAGTCTTTGTTTCACCTCCTGCGGTGATTCTAGCGATTGCCCTTTCTGCTGTTGTCGAATGAAATCGTGCATATTGCCGATGGTCTGCAAAATCTTTGAATACGAAGCGTGCACCTTTGACTATAACCTTAAAGGGCCGGGCGAAATTAAGAATCTGACGAGGAAGTGGCTTTTGTATAAATCCGAAATCTTATTAATCATAGGTAATCTAGTGTTTTCTGCCATGAACTCATCAATGTACATCAAAGGAATGCTCTTCAGTCTCACGTGATCCATATCAGTTTTCGCTTCGTCTTTGGGGTTTGTCAGTTCTTTGTCTCATTTCTGAAAACTATATTTTTCCATAATAACATTTGTATTTAATTTTTGTCCTAAGATTGATGTCTATTAATCCACGAATGAAAACAATACATCATGAATAGCTCAATTTTTTTCCCTTTCTCTTTAACTTAATAAATTTGTTAATGACAACGCTTCAAGTAGTCTTCCAATCACTTTAACTTATTTGATCCAACATGCGCAACTTCGCCAACCTCCCTAATCTCAATCTGGCAAGTGTACAAGGATTTCCTTGCCAGGAGAATTAAGGAGAATCCAGTTGTTACCCAATGATGTTCGGCATCAGCGAAGGACAATATATAAATCACCTTGGTCCCTATTGAAAAATATTATCCGCGTAATCTTAATCAAGTTCGTATCCGATAAGGATGTGCATGCCATAAGGTTTACAACCGGTTTTTCGCGTGAGTTATGGGATGCATGGAAATTAACTAGTAATCCCAATGTAAATCAAATGAGATTCTGTTAATACGGAGACCAACATCTGGCTTAATAATATTTTGCTTTCGATGACTTTCGCTTAAATCTCCCCAGAGGGTGCGTAGTGAGACTTTGCCCTTGGGTCCGCAGGGGGTGTTCGTGGAAGGGCTGTGCGGCGTGGGACGGCGACGGTGGCGCCGATGTGCGGCCGTTTCCAGTGCAACCACTGCGGCTACACTACCAACGACTCGTACCGCTGGGTCACGCACCAGCGCGTGCACACGGGGGAGAAGCCATACAAGTGCACGCTTTGCGCCTACGCTACAACGCAGCTCTGCAACTTACATAGGCACATGCGAAAACATACCGGGGAGAAGCCCTATGTGTGTTCACAGTGCGGGAGTCGTTTTGGACACACGACGTCTTTGAAGAAACATATTCGAGTACTCCATAGTGAAATGTCTAATTAATGAATACCATCCTTAAAATCTTGAACCCCTTCTTTTGCGCAGCAATTTTAATTCTGCGTCCACCGTCAGTATATTGTTTGAAAACTGACATACGCCAGGGTTGCATTTCTCTCCAAGCAATAAACAATTATATCATGCGATGTAATCATTTTCGTCAGTTTCTCTTGTACTAGTTTAACATGACATGTATGCGAGTGAAGATATTAAACTTTTTGCCTGCGCTTAGGTAAAAGTCCTACAATTTTATTTTTAAAGTTGTTGAACTATTTTTTTTAAAACTTTGAGGGTATGTGATTACTTTTTCTTGTCCACGTATTTACAGCGTTGATTAATGATGAGATGCAGAGAAGGGAAATGAAACGGATTGAGAGGGGGAGAGACACAGATAGACGTAGAGAATGAGTGTGCACAATGCGGGAAACAATCATATTTAAGCATCCTGTATTTCGAAAATTACAAAAGTTCCCTGAATATCACACCACCATTTTCTTTCAATTTGAGTCACGTTTTAGAAATTATCAAATGGTATTTTGTCAAAATCGAAGCAGCTTTTTATTTATTTATCATTTTATCTTCAGTTTATCAATAAGTTTTATTTTTTTGTACCTGTAACATAAACTTATGTGGATTCAAAGAGTTTTTTCTGTGCTGAAGATCTGAATCTTACCTCTTATTTTGTCTAATGACGGTTTGCTTCTGGTGAGTATGAAACCAAGCATAGTTGGAGATCGAGGCGTTCTTAAACTCGCGGACGCTCTGAAACCTAGATGCTACCCATGACTATTTGCTCATCACGGAGGTCTGAAGCTAAATGCAGCTAAAGTACAAGGAACATTAACGGGAATCCTTGCTAAGTACCAATGAAAATTTACTTCTACTGGGAGATCTATGTAAATCTCTCCCAGCTTGTGACACATGATCTTTTACCTTGCTCTAACTTGGGGCGCGCATGGTTTTGCTCGCTCGATATGTATTGTTGCTCATGTCCCCGTGGGCATGGTCATTCGGAATATTAGCTGCCGCGGACAACCTATTTAGTTTGAGTGTGGAAATGTCGCTGGTAGCTCCTACAGGAAGAGAAACTACAGGAGGAGAAGAAACATTTTTAGTTAAAATTTTATTGACGAACGGAATAGCATAACCGTTTGTGGGGAAAACACAATATTTTAGAAGAGTTTTTCAACTAGAATGAAAATGAATTCGTACAAAAGAGGTATCTTCATATAATTTTTATATGCCACATAGGTTTTCATTATGTTTTCATATGTACTATTTGGACCAACAGTTTGATTATTGTGAAGACCATATCGTGTAAAAAGGTAATTAGAACCAATCTTTTGGGGTTTCATTTTACCTTAACCAGAGAAGAGAACCTTCGGAAAGGTGTATGGAGCCAAGTATAGATAAGTTTTCGGCAGATTAGAACAAATCTGTAAAGTGTGTCCGAAGGAAATTGGTTTAAACTTTTAATACATTTTCCATACAACAAATCTATCGTTTGACTATTACATAAAAGTTCAATTAATTCTCATTGAAATTATAGATACTGTGTCTATGTCAAAAGAATATGAAATAGCAAATTGTGAATATTCCACATCCAATACTTAAAAAGAAAAATTGGAAACGGGAACTCGGTTCAGTTGTTAAGGGATTGGAAGATTGGAAAATACACAAGCTCTTATAGATATATTCAGAGTAAGCCATTTCCCGTTGAAAAATACCGACCGTTGCTCTCTAGAATACAGTATCGTTGTTCGCAGTGTGTCGCAGAAAATGAAAGTTTCTAATTTTATCGCATCCTGTGTGTCCTTGGATCTTTGTGCGCATTTCGAAGACTGAAAGTTTTGTTGAAGACTCGGGGAGCTTTAGCGGTATATGCGCACAGCAAATGCACATGACCGCGAAATTACAGTACGGGTGCGATTGCAAGTGCGCGCGTGATACTCGGCCATAAGTCGAGTAATGCACCTCGATTTGTTCAATTTACAGATTAGCGTTTTTCGATGTCTGTATCCGAAGACAGATAACGTTTCCATCGATAATACTGTAAAATATCTTTTGTTCTTCTACTCCCTCTCAACACCACCTACTGGAAGAGAAATATTCAAGAAATTGCTGTGCAGGAACGATGCGTTTTTCAGGAAAATAACAAGAGTTTGTTCGTCTTAAATCAACAGAAGTCGGCGGTGATGGTGTTTGTTTCTTTGTTGTTTGACACGAAGTGTTTAATCCTGCTTTATCGTTTTGATGCAACTTGGCGCCTATCGTCTAGTCACCTGCCCTCTGAACGCCAATACAAGCGCGACGAACCGCCGCCTTTTCCCGCCGGCAAATTCGTTGCCCGTGTCACATGTTTGCGTTCGTGCCCGTTCCTCTTCTATAACTCACTGGTGCCCAAAGGGGCCCAATTATTTTTCGTCCCAAGAGTGTGTAGTGATTTAAGGTTGTATTTTTAAAAATTACTCCGCCGAGGGTCAAATTTTATTCTCAACGTTAAGATGAGAGATTATACTGTCATTTAATGTTTTCGGGGTGTAGTCAATAGTTTCATTTAGTATTTCGCCGTCGTGAAAGGAACGATTATTGCATTAAATCTCCGCCCAGAGGGTGCAGAGTGAGACTTTGCCCTTCGTTTCGCAGGGGGTGTTCGCGGAAGGTCTGTGCGGCGCGGGAAGGCGGCGGAGGCTGCGCGGAGCGGGCGTTTCCAGTGCAACCACTGCGACTACGCCGCTCACTACTACTACGATTGGACCAAACACCAGCGCGTGCACACGGGAGAGAAGCCTTACAAGTGCACGTTCTGCCCCTATGCGTCGACGCAGTCATGCCACTTAAATGTGCACATGCGTATTCACACCGGAGAGAAGCCTTACAAGTGCGTTGTTTGCTCTTACGCGACGACACAGTCCTGCAACTTAAATGCGCACATGCGGAAACACACCTGCGAGAAGCCCTATGGATGTTTACAGTGAGGGATTCAATATGCACGCGTAAAAGCTTGGAAGAAAGAATATATTGTTCCATAATAAGACCTGTAGTTAGTGCAAGTCATTACTTCGTATTTTAAAGCTTGCTTTTCTGCAGCTCGTGATACCCATTCTTAATCGATATTTGTAATGAATAGTGGCACACCTAAAGTTTCATGTTCTTCAGAACGTTAAATATCTTCACATATAACACACGACATAGTAATATTCATGTGTTTAAAAATTACTCATTTTCAATACTATTTTAAGTTGTGAATGATATAAAAATATGAGTTCATAATTCAAGTGGTTCAACAGATAGGGTATCGTCAATCGGGGTGACGGTAAGTCAGCGGGGAGAGAATGCGGCAATGTGACATCGTATACAACCCATAATTTCTATTGCCCCAATTCTATGTTCGGAAATTTGACTGCGCCGTTACTCGAGAAATGTGATCAGATTAATGATAAATTTCGCACAGTAGCATTCTCGACTCTGGTCAGTTTTGGTGTCTTGTTGAGTGTGTTTTCTCACGTTCTTAGCGGTGGTCGTCAAAAAGTCATTCGTTGGAATTAAACTTTCTGGTTTTACTCGTAGCTCAAAATTCTATGTCAATCCTGTATATTTTGTTATATAAATAGTTTTGTTTTGTATTGGTCATTTTGTGTAACGAAGTAAATTGTTAATAAAAAAGTAGTTCGTAGAGTGAAAGTCGGACACACGCACTGAAGTCCTTGTTTCTTCTCTTTAAAATACGAGTACCCCGCCAGTACGTAAAAGGACGTCGTGGCAAGATAGACAGAAATTATGCAGATGAGTAGGGCCCGGATAATTATGTAATATATTTTTCTAACGTAACTCAGTCAAGTCGAATCAGTCCATAAATACGGACGCCATTGTAAATATAAGGACGAGGCGACGACGCAATCCATAGCTTCTGGTATGTTAGTTTTCAGCGCAAGTTTCGCAGCGAACAGAAAGGAAATTTGGTTTCTGAAAATTATACATTTTGCAAGTGATATCGCGCATCACCTTGCATCTTTCAGAGGTCTCCCTCGACATTGATACCCTTCACCGGAAACTATATGCTCCAGCTCAAGAGGCGCCGTTCTTTTTACGGTGATCGCTGTAAATAATAGGATTATGAGAAGAATAACTTTCACTATTGATCTTTATGTTAACCGTGTGATGGTTTGACTGATAAGTGTGTTTTAATAAAATAGAATTGATATAACGATAATTAATGCATGTCAGAAGTATTGGAAATGTCCTCAAAGAAAAGACTCGCTGTGGTAAAATGTTTGTAGAGGAGACTGCCTATCGTCTCATAAGTAAGCAAAAGAGAAATCTTCCGGATTGGCATGAAATAGTTGAATGTGTTAAAGCATTCTTTTCTTATTGTTTCTACTCAATTAAGAATCTTACAATTGAAATCTAATATTGAAAGAAGAGATTCTAATGACCTTATGTTTTAAAACTGTTAATGAATATTATTGATGTGTAAATAAGAAATTACAAAATATAATTGTCTTGTACAGTTTTGTGTATTGTATTATCATCCATATTGACACGATTCGTAAGTAAACTATGAAAAATAGAGAGTAAGCTCTGTTTTATCGCATCTGTAATAAACGTGTGTGCTGTGGGTTATAAAATCTCATTTTTAGTGTCGCAGGATGGACACTTATTAAAAACTTGTTAATGGAGCACTGTTGATTACATGACACTTGCCTGCTTTGATACCGCTGGAAGGTTTGTAGCAAATTATATATATATATATATATATATATATATATATATATATATATATATATATATATATATAAGGATATGCTTTTTCTCGTCGTTTATCATCTCGTATGAAAGCCAGCTACCACCACACTGACTGGGATTTGTCATTTGATAGATTGTCAGCTGCCGTCCTAGACGGTGCTACGTTTGCTGACTATATTTTTTCCATTCTTTTTGAACGTCGATATATTTCATCAAATCAAAAAACAAACAACTTTCATAATGATTTTGTTATTTGCGCCAAACCGTTGGAATTGAAAACTATGTCACCAGAGCAGAAAGTGCAGTGTAATAATAATTTTCCCCGAATAAACTAATTGTTATTCATGCGCTAAGGGTGTAGTGAGGGTTCTAATGAGTGGGGAGAGAAAGACCGAGACCTTTTTGTCGCCTGATATCATTAGAAGCAGTTAAGTTCATTGTACACACACAATTTTGTTTTTTACCTAATTTTAATTATTTAAATTTACTTTCTTCCTAGTTATCTAGATATTAACTTGACACATTTTGTCATATTTCCCTCCCATAATAACCTCCATTACAGAATACGTAGCTTCATTCAACAGTTTTCATATTTACCTTGAAAACACATCCTCTCGATCCAGGTAAGTTATGCAGTGTATATCGAGCTCCGTGTCGAAGGTAATAAGCAATAACATCAGTAAAAAATACAAAATATTATGATATTTCGTATACAAATTGTTTCAAATTTGCTAGAAATGTATTAGTGCATGTTGCTAACAAACCAAATGGGTTACAAATAATGATGTGCAAACATTTTATTTATCAAGTTGAGGTGTAAAACATGATCTGTATTGTTTCAATATAAAATTGATTTCGCTGCACTGTTTAATATTCTCGAGAAAGTTTACAGATCTTGCAATAGAATTGAATTGTAAGTTACTATTGTTATGCACAAAGATGACTCGCTAATAAATGAAAATGGAAAATTGTATTGACCTTTTTAATTTAGCAAGTACCTATATGCTGTTTTTGCCTCCTGATGCGTATCTTAGTGTTCTTGTGAATCTACTTCTGAAGGTTGAAACCAAGCTTCGTGACCAGGCGGAGGGTTTTTGACACAAGCCAAGTCTGTGAGAATTTTGACAAATGTTAATTTTCTTTAAAAGTTTCCAATGTTCTGTAGTAAATTTAAAAATTTGAGGTATATGCAAAATACGGGTCTTATGCGTACGCGTGGTAGTCCCTTTGCGTAATTAAGCAAAACGTTCGATTACATGTTGAGAAACGGACTGAAGACATGCGGTGAGCTGAATTTGCGATTGTTCATTGCTCCGAGTCGATGAGTGTATCACTATGTTATTAATTTGTACTGATGAATGGAACCTTACCATCACTGTTTATTGATTGGAAAGTCTTACTTTGCCGTAACGCGTGCGGCAAAGTCATGGCCTTAGGAAACAACTGGGAACAGGAAAGTAAACAAAAAATATGAGTGCGAGATCAACATGGATGCTGCGTTGCATGTTGAGAATGATCCCAGAAGTTTCTGTGAATCCGTGCTAAAATAATGTACGCAACGAATGCACCAGGCATATAAATTGCAGAATGCCAGTTTTGGCTTCTACCGTACGTGTCCTCTCGTCAGCATTTCATTCGCACGCTGAAGATTTACTTTCTGCACTAGATTAAAGAGACAAAGTCGTCAGTGTGTGACCTTGATATAACAATGATTCTAGTGATGGGCGTTTCTGTCGACAAAGGGAACATGATGGTCTGCAAGATCATGAACACGAAGGATACTTAAGTCTCAAAATCATATGCCCAAAACAAAGGACAATGGAGATTGAAAACTCCGCCGCTTTTTTAAAAAGCAGGACAACATTCATCGTAGGTGATCGGATCTGTTCGTCCAACAACTCGTTGTTGAAGCACATCAAAGGAAACGCCCGTTCAGTCGCGATAGTAGCTGAGGAGTCGGGATAATCCGAGGTAATTGGGGCTGATGGTACTTCGGATTATCGCGAAACGATTACACGAAAGAAGGGAAAATACATACCGAATTTTTAACTACAATGTATAACGCAGTGTTGCCAACCCTTCAAGAGTCAGCTCCTGATTACTGCCGCTTTTTTTTTGTGATGGCACACATCAGGCCATCTCGAGGTTGCTGGAATTAGCGAGGCTCTACTGTAATCTCACCATGACTTTACCTGCGGGCAAGTCTTATCCTTCCCAGTCATTGGCATTCGTGTCCGCCGCTTGCTGCCGTATAATGAGGCGTCGTTTGCCTGGAGGCGCAAATATCTTCACGGGGGGGGGGGTGCAATGCGATTTTTTGCTACCCAGGAATGTTAAAATAAACCGTCAATGAGTTTTTGTTGCGGTGAATCCCAAATATAAATATTGCAAGTGTCCAAAGTAGTTTTCTTTTCGCGAATATTTGAAGAGAACCCATCTGGTATCCAAGGGCGTTTGGCACCTGCGATGTCTAGATATAAATGATGTTGATGCCGGATAAGGATGTGCTTGCTATGTGACATGACTAACCTCGGCCGCTAGTTTTCTCAAGGGTTCTGGCATGCACGAATATCAATGCATGTAAATCCGGTTGGTAACAGAGTTCCTGTTAATGCGCTGACACAAATTTGTCTAGGCGCAGTGCTTATTGAGGTATTCTTGTCACTGTCGCTTGAATTTCCCCCAGAGTGTACGAAATGTGTCATTGCCCTAGGGTCCGCGGGGAGTGTTGGCACGGGGTCTCCGCTGCAAGGGAAGGCGATTGCGGCGCGGGGCGGCCGCTTCCAGTGCAGACAGTGCCGCTACGCCACGAACGACTTCTCTCACTGGACCAGGCACCAGCTCGTGCACGCGGGAGAGAAGCCTCACCAGTGCACAGTCTGCGCCTATGCTACAACACATCACGGCGACTTGAATAAGCACATGCGTAAACACACCGGGGAGAAGCCTTACAAGTGCACGGTGTGCGTCTACGCGACGACACATTCTGGGAACTTAAATGCGCACATGCGAAAACACACTGGGGAGAAGCCCTATGTATGTTCAGAATGTGGCGTGAATTATTCACAAAGTAGGTCGCTGAAGAAACATAATATTTTATTTCATAAGAGACCTTGCAATTAGTAAAATCGTGACGTAATACATCAAGATAAAAATGACTATGGTGTTATTTTTAATTATCTCGTTGAAAAACCACTTACAAGGAAGCCAGAACGTAAAGGACCTAATATCGATGATCGATCATCGACCTGATCGATGCTTCCTAGCTTGTGCTAGGCTTGCTTATAAATGATACATTTTAGAACCCTCCGTATTGGAAGTTGTTGTATCAAATTGTCAAAATACAGATATCGAAATGATTTCGTTGTCGACACCAAAGTGATGGAGTTGTGTATGATGTTGTGTAATGGACCCTTCAAATAGAAATAGGAGGAAATACACTTTATTTTCTGTATATGAAATAATTTTTTGCTGTTGTGAGCGTAGATTTTTTATTACGAACTTATAAGTGCTACATTACTTATAATACTTATAATTATTACTTATTTATACTTATTATACTTATTACTTGTAATTACTTATCTTATAGACCAACCGTTTGAAAATTATAGTTCGCTAATTTATATTTTATCTACCAAAGAAAGGTTTAAACCTTTGCTTTGTATTGAAAAGTTTAGTTTGGCTGTCCTATCTTATTACTATTTTCGAAAGAGTTTCAATTAGACATTGCAATAGTTTTATGAATTACTTACATATGAAAGATGCTATGAAAATAAATGTATTTGGAAAGGTGGAAATGTTTTTTGTCCAGTCTTGAAATTATATTCACTAACGTGATCCACCTTGGGCTACATCGCCAATTGTAGTGTCACTTCGTAGCTCGTCGCCGATGCCGTGTGCACGCCCTTTTTCCCCGCAGGCAAATGCACTTGCCGACCCTTCGGTTTCGTGTCCGCCCGTTATCTAACCATTTCTGGCCTACAATGAGGCGTTGCTGCCTGGAAGTGTAAATCTCCGAGCGAATGCGCGCAATTTGTGTGTTTCTTGTGTGTTAGGAATGTAAACCATCCAGCCTGTGATGAATGAGTTTTTCCGGCGCTGAAGCCTGAGTGTAAATATAGAAAGTACCCAAAGTTGTTTTCTTACCGCGGATGTTTAAAGGGAACCCAGCTGCTGCCCAAAGGTGTTTGGCTTCTACGGAGGACTAGAAATAAATGGTATTGGTGCCCAATAAGGATGTGCATGTGTTGTGATCTGACTAATCTCGGCTGCGAGCTTTAAATCTATTGCTTGTGGGTTGTGGCATGCACGAAAATCAACTTGTACACTAAATGAGTACAGAGTGAGATTCTGATAATGCGGAGGCCCAAATGTGTCTAGGCGCTTAATGAGGTTTTCCTATCCCTGACGCTTAAATCTTCCCCAGAGTGTACGCAATGTGTCATTGCCCTAGGGTCCGCGGGGAGTGTTGGCACGGGGTCTCCGCTGCAAGGGAAGGCGATTGCGGCGCGGGGCGGCCGCTTCCAGTGCAGCCATTGCGGCTACGCCACCAATGACTCCTCTCATTGGACCAGACACCAGCTCGTGCACGCGGGAGAGAAGCCGTACAAGTGCACGCTCTGCCCCTACGCTACAATGTTCCGAGGCAACTTCAAAAGGCACATACGTCTACACACTGGGGAGAAGCCGTTCAAGTGCACGGTCTGTGCCTACGCTACAACGGATGTCGGCAACTTAAATAAGCACATGCGAAAACATACTGGGGAGATGCCCTATGCATGTTCAGAGTGTGGCGTTTATTATAGACAAAGTAGATCCTTGAAGAAACATAAACTTTTGTTTCATGAGAGAACTTGTAATTAGAAAACGTCATCACGTAATACATCAGTATGAAAATGAGTACATGATTTATTTCTGTCGTATTTATCTCATTTGAATGCCACTTACGACCGCACTGGAAAGGAGTGTACATTATATATTTGATCGATGTTTCGCAGTTTTTCTAGCCGGTGTTAGGTTTACTTACAAACTATATTGAAACTCTTATTTTTGGAAGCTGCCATTTTACATTGACAAAGGACAGTTATCGTAATGATTTCGTTTTCCAAACCAAAGTGTTGGAATTGTAAATGTAGTTTATCGGACATTTTAAGAAGAAATAGGAATTGGAATATTACTTTTCTGTTTAAAGAAAAATATTTTGCTTTTCGGCCCTCAGAATTTTTTATTTATTACAAATGTATTACTGCATGCTGTTATGGACGAAACGTTACAAAAACATAATTTGCCTAGTTGCATTTTGTTCCAAAACTGTTAAAATCCTGTTTTACTTGTAGTTTGAGAAAATGCAGTTTGGCTGTCCTGTTGTGTGTGGCTGTTTTCCGAAAAGTTTAAATGACATCCTGCAATAGAGTTGTATTGTCAATTACAGTCTTTTACATAAAAATATAATGCATTTGGAAATGTGAAAATGTGTTTTGTAAATTATGTAAGCCTGCTACAACCTTCTCCTAATGCCTAAGATGCTGAGAATTCGCTAAGGCGCTAAGATGCTGGGTATTTAATAAGCACTAAGAAGCTGGGCCAACACCCACTACTTTATAATTGCGAGTTTTTTGGGTGATAGGAATAAAAATGAACATATGCTATTTACTCGTGTTTTCCGCGCTGATGGTCGGAACCCTATGAATAAACGTTTCGAGAATATACTGAAAAACTTAGTAAATTCTCAAACTTTCCTTGGTCCAGTAGAGCATTTGTTCACATCCACATGAATAAAATCTGAGAATTAACTCCTTTCATGAGCATATCCTCATTGTTTTGAGTCCGGCCTTGACGTGCCTCACTTTCAAAGGCGGGGTTATTGTACCTATGTTAGTAGAAATCTATCAAGAAATGGCTTTGTTCATGAATATAAGAAACTAAAAGTTACAAAAACGAAAAAGTTAAATTCGTTGCAACGGTTGTTTTGTTTTGTGTTGTTTTCAGTGAAGAAAAATATTTAGACTAGATGTGGCACTCGTTCATATGAAACTTAAAAATGAAAATATTCTTTGTGAGTTGATCTTGATCCTTCAGTGAGGTGTTCGAAATTTGTACATTTTTCATACAGACAACACTTTCAAAAACAATTCGATGAAAAAATTCACACATAAAAATTAAGTGCCTGAACAAATACACGTTTATTTTCTCTATCTGCACCGTGTATTATGCGAACATTCGTATTAAAAAAAACACGCTATTTGGGGATGGATGTATTAAGAGAAAGGGAATTCAAGCAAAAATGTAATCCAGGTAAATGTGAATAAGACTGCTAGTGTGAATGATACCGTGCCTGCATCAGCGCAAGAATCCAGAATATGAAGTTCACTCATTTACAAAATAATAAAAATTAACAATTCTTATGCCTTTCTTAATAGAAATGAAGGGTATGGTATTGTTCATGTTTAATTATGCAATAGATAATCAAAAAGGGCGTATAACATACATAGTTCTTCCTCGGGAGCGCGTTATAGAGAGATGCTTTAGTCAATTGAAACAACGCTTCCACATTTTATTTGCTTCACGTACGCGTGAAATTGAAGCTTAAGATCCGAAAATACTCCTCACAATGCAACAACGACAGATTTAATAAACAACAGACTCGATAGCACGCAAACAAGATAAGTTAAAACAAGTTATAGTACAGTGCGAATGGGAACAAAATCGCATCAGCTGCATAGACAAATGAGAATATTCTCAATTTGCCAAGAGAATGTACTCATCACTCGGAGAATATTTTTATTCGTGTGAATTCATTGAGCAAATGCTCATTGGCCGAAGAATATTCTTATGCGAAATGCTCATGCTCGTGAGGAGATACTTTGAGCAAATGCTTCTTTATTATTCATACCACCCCTTGTGAGAGGGTCTCCTAACCCGCCGTCTCCTTGATCATTGTGAATATTTCAAGGGGAATTCCAAAGTAGTACTTAAGAAATCGTCACATGAAATGCCACTCCTTTGAAATTGCCTAGTTAAAAAATACATTTTAGAATGTTTCGTTAATGAGTAATTGACTCTATCTCGTAATGTGGCGTTGATTTTTTTTAAAGAATTAAGTGCCATGTGTAATTTTTAAAACGTAAGGTCCCAAAGGCGCTTAAGCGCCAAGAGAGTTAGGCGCTTAATAACTCTTGCGTTATTCAGCGAAGACGTTTTCTATTCGCAGCACATGGGTGGGGCATTCTAGAGTATTCAGCCTCCAATCGCTCATACATTTGGGCAATACCAATTATTCAAAAACGAAGACTGGTTTAACATTGTGAATGAGCGTTTACATACTTTTATTCCTGATAAAAGAGACGATGTTACTGTTCCAGAGATACACAATCTATAGAAGCTTAAAAAACAAATCCTCTATTGGAAGATACTTTAACGTCGAAACAGAACTGCCGTTTTATCACCTAGTTAGATGATTCTAGCGTACGACCTTTTTGTCATTATCGAAGTAAAACCTGCTGCTTTGTAAGATCTTTGACCGGGAATGATACATACCGTCGTGATTGTGTCCTCTACCGAAGGACACTGCGAGAATAAAAGTCCGCTGGAGTGGTGGATTTTGTAAAAAGCAGGACAAATGTCGTTAACCATAGGTAATATATGCTTTTCAACCTCGAACACTGTCTTGAACGATGCACTTATAAGGAAACACGTAAACACTAGATCCACATCGATTTTCGTTTCATGTTGGGCGCACGTGAATCCCTCGTCTCACACCAGAGAGCGTAAACTAAATGCAGGTATTGAAAACTGAGCTCGTCCTTCCGTGGGGCATACACCTAAATCCAAATGATGCTCATTGAGTTTAGTCTGCGATGTGTATAGGTGCTGCTGTTGGTTATTGGAATATGCTTGCGAGAAAGTCGAACATGAAACGCTGGTCGCGAAGATAAGCGGGTCACTTCCTGGAAAGTCTTTTTTTTTTAATGAAAAAAGTAATGGGAATGTTAATAGTTTGATGGAACACCGAAACTCTGGAAAAAAAACTCTATATTTTTCCTAATTTACATTTGTGCTTTGTTTTTAAGAAGGTAAGTTTTAATAAGATAACTTTGATAATGTCTATTAAACTGCGAAAATGCTAATGAATCGTAACTCCTCTCTCTCATTCTTTTCCCCTAACTGAGTAAATATGACAATGCGTCAAGTAGTCTTCCAGTTATATTACAGTAAAATCTGTCTAAGCCGGAATCGATCGGGACACACAAAATTCTGGTTTTGCAAGGTTTCCGTTTTATGCAATTTTGTCCATTTTATGACCTGATACTGACGTTTCTGTCCTGAAAGCAGTAAATTATATGATTTATTAATTTCTGAAATTTATCATATAACGTATTTATGGAAGGAATCATCAATTAATGAATATTAAACACCCTTCATTGACAGCTTATTTCAGTTGAAAAATACACACCTTCCTGGCTGTATTCGGACTAGTTGCAGACTCAACGCACAATGCGTCACAACTCAGTACTGTGAATTTCTGATACACTCGCACGGCCTTACGCAATGCGTATCTGGTCGAGAGGTTATGCTTTTCAACGCGCAGCAGGGCGACGCGTGAATAGAAATCATGCCCTACGCTTTCCCACGCTCAGAGTTGGGAGAGAGGGAATTCCCTTAAGACGTACGCCTAGAGAGACAAGACCCCCAAGATCGAATTGTACGCTGACAATTGAAGCCCGTCTCCTTCAATGTCTGGCTGCCACGACTAAATCGCAGGGATAGAGAATGAAAACCAAGCTTGCAGATGCATTTATTTAATTAAGAACATCTCGCGACCCTCTGCCAATTACATTAAATTCACAGGAATTCCCTTGATAAAGAGTTTTTCCCCTTGAAAAACCGTTCCGTTTCCGCGTTGACGTTCCATTTTATGCTGTGTAAAATGCCATTTAACTTCATGAGCCGGAGAAATGTTCCAGTTTAGGCAGGTAGACAGGTTCTGTTTTAGAGATATATTGCATCTTAATTGATCCAACTTGCGCAACTTCGCCATTCGCCCCGCACCTTGCCCCGCGGACAATTCGGTTGCTCTTGCCCACCGTATAATCTTCCCCGGAAGGAGCCCAAACAGTACTTTCGTAAACGTAGCCTTTATTGCGATGACACCGAATCTGCCTCTTAGTGTCCAAGATGATTTCTCAACGCGAAGTTCCACCTAATGGAACTTGGCTTCATTGGAGGACTAAACGTAAATCACATTGGTGCCTAATTTAGATTGGCATCCGCTGAATCTAATTCAAGTTGGTATCCGATAGCGATGTGCATGCGTGAAGGACTGAGTCAAATGTCGTTTGCCAACTTGAAAAATTTTGCTCACTTCTCGAATGCTCCAAAATCAACAAGTGAGCCTAGTGAGAGCCGAATGAGATTTGTTAACACGGAGTCCTATATTTAGTCGTTTGCTTAATAAGCGTTTTGTTTTCGCTGACGGTTTATATATATCCCCCCCCCCCCCCAGAGGGTGCTTAGTGAGGTTTTTCCCTTGGGTCCGCAGGGAGTGTTCGCCCGAGGGTTGCGCGGCGCGGGACATCGACTGTGGCGCCGAGGTGCGCCCGTTTCCAGTGCAGCCACTGCGGCTACAACACCAACGACTCCTACCGTTGGGTCAGACACCAGCGCGTGCACACGGGCGAGAAGCCGTTTAAGTGCACGGTCTGCGCCTACGCTACAACGCAGCTCGGGAACTTAAATGTGCACATGCGAAAACACACGGGGGAGAAACCCTACGTGTGTTCAAAGTGTGGAAGTCGTTTTGGACACACGACGTCTTTGAAGAAACATGATCTCGCGTTTCATAGTGGAATTTCTAATTAATGGATTTAATACGTTCAAGGTTCCCTTTGCGCAGTGATTGTGATAATTTCCGTTAGGATTTGTATTAAAACTGGTTTACGCCGAGGTTGCATTCAATTCCAGGTAATAAATAATTCCACAATTATAACATAGAAACATCTTTATTAGTTTCACAAATTCTTATTTAGCACAATCTTACACTGATAAAAGTGATGGTATTATGTCAGTGTCAGTGCGTACGGTGGACTGCTACATTTTCATTTTTAAAATATATTATTTTCCACAGCTACGAGTGCAATTGGTTAATTTGTTTTCTTAATCTACGTATACGTTGATGCAAAATATCGATACGTAAAGGTGAAATGAGAGGATGGGTGTGGAGAAAGGATGACTGAGACAACAATATAAAACCATGGACATTTTGGAAATTATCTGAAAGTTTTTCGTAAAAACCAAAAAAGATCTTTACATGTGTTTCATTTTGATACTACTTAGACACCATTGATGATTTACTTCCGCCAAGATCTTTGTAATCTGTCCCATCTCGTGACGTGTTATCTTTGGTTTCCGGTTAATCAAGGGCGAGCACGGTTCTGCGCGCTGGGTCATTCGTATTGGAGCTCATACCCCAGTGCGCACGACCCTATTTGGGTAGCATTTGAGGGCGTAAACACCGTTCACAGCTTCACAAGTGGACGACAAAAGATGAACGAGGAGCATTTTAATTGCAAACTGTTTTAATTAATGCTTAGCTTAGTTTCACAGTAGCCTAAACGAACGTGTACAAAGACCATTAATTACTAAGAAAGTAAATGAATTCATAAAAAAGATGTGCCGTCTTATATAAATATGGCACACGTGATACGATTGTTACTATGCACAGCGGTAGAGAGATTGTAAAGGAAAGTTACAGCTCTAATTTTTCTCCTACTAAGACTCGAACCGGAGATCACATCACGCAAAATTATCTCTGTCCAGCAGCCACGTGAGAGGCACGAACTAAAAGTTAATAAATTGAAAACTTTTAGCAGCTAAGGGGAAAATTTCTTCATACCATCCTTGTGAACAGAGATGGTAGCAGAGGGTGCACAATGAGACTTTGCCTTTGGGTCCGCAGGGGATGTTCGCGGCAGATGTGCGCGGCTCGGGACGGTGACGGTGGCGCCGAGGGGAGGCCGCTTCCAGTGCAGCTATTGTGGATACTCCACCAACGACTCCGAAGCTTGGACCAAGCACCAGCGCGTGCACACTAGGGAGAAGCCTTACAAGTGCACGCTCTGTCCCTTCTCCGCGACGCAGTCCTGCCACTTAAATGTGCACATGCGTACTCACACCGGGGAGAAGCCTTTCAAGTGCACTGTCTGTCCCTTCTCCGCGACGCAGTCCAACAATTTAAAGAGGCACATGCGAACTCACACTGGGGAGAAACCTTACAAGTGCACAATCTGCCCCTTCTCTACAACGCAATCTTGCCACTTAAATGCGCACATGCGTACTCACACTGGGGGGAACACATACAAGTGCAGGTTCTGTCCCTACACTTCAAACTATGATAGAAACTTAAATAGGCACATGCTTAAACACACTCGAGAAGAAACTATAAATGCAGATTTTGCCAATACGCAGCAATGCACCTAGTCATCTTAAATTAGACCATGCGAAAATGGTGGGGGTAAGCCTGTGTGTTCACAGTGTAGAATTCGTAATACATGCATAAAATCTTGGAAAAAGTAAATTCTCTTATTCCATAATGATACTTGTAATTAGTAATCATTAATGCTTCCAAGCTTTCCCTTTCCGCAGATTAGATATTCCGTTCATAATCAATATTCAACAACAAAACTGGCTTTTCTTTAGGTTGCTTACAATATCATCAAAATAAACAGTATTTTGGTATTGTGTTATTGATTGTTTAAAATTTACTAGAATCTTCTTGGAACATTGCTAAGCAAGCCAAATATGTTACAAGAAGCAGGTACTCCACTTGAATTTTGTTCACCAGAATGAGGTATAAATATAGAAAAACCTGCCAGAGACGGAGCTGACGGTTCCTTAAAAAATATTGTGTCTTGGCAGGCTAATTGCCGTCTTAGCCATAGAGAAATGGCAAAAATTCGACACTTAACTTAAGTACAGTGTTTTCGATATAATTTTACTAGTAAAAATAAAATGAAAATAAAGCATAATTTATCAATGAAAGTATCGCAGAAAATAATAAGATGCCCTGCCTATTTTTAAGTTTTTACTTCCTAGGTGTATGATTATTGTCAACTATGCCTATTTCCCTGCCAATTTTTAAGTTTTTAAGTGCCAATTTGCCTACCTATTTTCGACATCTTTAGTGCCTTCATGTCCGAGCTCTAGTTATAAGACACATTCTAGGGAAACACTGAGACTATTCCAACGTTATCACGTCGAAAATTAATTTGAATTTTTTCTATATAAATTTGGTGTCAAATTTGGTTGACAAAAATACCTTCAAATTCAACTATTTTCCCCCGTTTCTGCAATTTTTTTCAAGCCTGATACATGCAATAGAAGCTGGAAGAAAGAAAGGAAAAAAAAAAAGAAAAAAAAAAGAAAGAAAAAAAATATTTCTTGTATCTCTGCAACACATTGCCCTAGGAGGCTGTTTTTTGTGAATGTACATTTTTTATTCTTTCATAATAGCATTGCGATTATCGATTTGGTTTGGGGGCACATTTCACTGCCTTATTCGGCTATACCGAATTCTAATGTTGCACAATAGAATGTTTGGTTTGGCTCTAACTCCGTAATTCATTTAGTGCTGATTGGAAATTATATTTTATGAAGTCTACAAAATACGAAGTGGCAAATTTTCGAAATTTCATTTCCATGATTTAAAAAACAACGAATACAAGAATTCTCTTTGGGTTTTAATGACACCAGCTTCGGAAAGCGACAATCTTTTATCCAAATATAAAGAATGGGTCATTTTGGGTTAAAAATATTACCGACGAGTGCGTCATGATATTAGGAACCAATAATGCCTTTACGTTTTCGTCTCAGATTATCGAATAAAGTTTTGTTTTTCATTTTTCTGAATGTTTAATATTTTCACAGCTTCATGTCACCGGATCTTTGTGCGCATTCGGAGGACTGGAATACGTGGGATATACTTGGGGAAATTAGCATATTATGCGCACAACAAACTCAATTGAATACAT
Organism: Teleogryllus occipitalis; assembly: GCA_011170035.1. Classification (NCBI taxonomy): domain Eukaryota; kingdom Metazoa; phylum Arthropoda; class Insecta; order Orthoptera; family Gryllidae; genus Teleogryllus; species Teleogryllus occipitalis. Next base: position 62,924 of record BLKR01003664.1, on the reverse strand, counting down.
TTCACAGTGGAATTAAAGTATGGATGCTACCGTAGTATCCGTGATCGAAACTATGCTATAGGATGTAAAATGCACCCCAATTTTCTCAATTTACGGATTTGCGCATTCTGTCTTTTGTATCCGATGACAGACTTTTCCTTTCGTAATAGTTTAAGGTATGTTAGTGCTTCATGTTTTTAAAAACAAAACCTTCTGAAAGTTATTGAACACAAATTGCCAACAATGAGCTGAGCAATAACGAAGCGTTTCGCAACAAAATTGGATAATAATTTTATCATCTCAGTGGAGGATGGCATTGTTTGGTTCATCTGAAGATATTCGCTCTGCTTTGATTGAGTTGATACAATTTTCCCCCAAATGTATTGTTGCCGATGCCTGCCCGCCGCCTTGCACCGTAGGTAGTTGGTCTTATCCGCCATATGCACTTAAGCACCACCTATTCTAAATCTAACTGCCTTCCAATGAGGCTGTACTTGCACGCACACTTAAAAGTGTCCGTTCCAGCAATTCGGTAGAAAAATTCTCAACGATTTATTACATCTTTAAATTAACAATAGTTGCTTTTAAATGGAAATGAAGCATTAAAATAATTATTTATAAAAAGGAATTAGAGAAATTTGAATCCTTGGCCGTAAATTTAGTAATACCTATGATTTTTTTTTTCATTTTTACAGTTTGGTGATACTGCTGTAGGTTCGTGAGATTTTGACCCCTAAACTTTCCTCTCGTTAGTTCTTTCGTTAATATCAGTCCGCATACGTTGCGCACGAAAGAGTATTGAATCGTTAAGTTGTCTATGGTTCTGTGTTTTCCATCGTATTCAAAGAAAATGTGCGGTCTATAGCATGATTCGTGCAGCAAAGCTCCATCGCAATGATGACCATCTCGGTCAGGTTTTTCGTCCTGTTTCCCTGATCCTTGAACAAATGCTGAGATGGTCCCTTATTTGCTTCTGGACATAAATGTAACTTCATTATCTGTGCACGTCTTCTATAATTCAGTGGAAAATATAGTTATTCAAATAGTTGTTCTCCATGTTGTCGCGAAAGGAAGTATTATTCCTTCACGGAGGACATGATGAGGAATAGGTACCCAAATCTATAGTTGATTTACCCTTAAAAATAGATATTATTACATCCGAGCGAATATTTTGTTCCCTATTCGTATCAAAAACCCTCAATTCTTTTTGTATCCGGGATTCAACTTCTATATGGCTTAGGGTAGGGATCCCAGAATCAAGAAAACGTGCCCTGAATACACTTCTCGTAACACATCACAAACAGTTTTAATTGTTTTTGACGAAAAATAAACCGAAAGCGGTTACGTCGTCTTTGGACGAATTTCACAGTTGTGTTATTAAAGTTCTCAATATCAGCCTGTACGAATTAAGTTGCATGTGTGTATTTGACTTTTTAACAGATTGTTCTGACTTTGGACCGGTAGTGGTATTCCCTGGCTTGGTCGGGCCCGGCCCGGCCCGGCCCGGCCCGGCCCGGCCCGGCCCGGCCCGGCCCGGCCCGGCCCGGCCCGGCCCGGAGTTTTTATTATCCATTCTTGGAGATAAGGGAGACGTGTGCCAAGCGCGACGTTATCTTTTCACCGTATCTAGCATATCCGGCCAGACCCAGCTATTTCTTTTGTTACTCAGCGAGAGAAACTGTCGATTGTGTTAAAAAACTACGGCACTAATTTTTGCCCGTCTTAGGACTCGAACTTGAGTTAGCACCACGGTAAGCTATCACGCTGTCAATGGGTCACCTTATAGACACTAGTGAAACGTTAATTTATTACATTTGTTTGGTTAGTGATTCCGGACGCGTCAACTATTGAGGTCATTAGTCCCGTAAGTGCAGTGCATGTTTTTTTCTGGGGAGTTGGCGGTGATCTTCCCCTGCTAGATGGCGAGATCCGACGCCGACCTACCGTCGGCCAGCGGGGTTTCCATCAACCATTCAATCTCCCACCAGTGGGGACCGACTCAGCCGGGACAAGCTCTAAGCTCCCGACCGGTCTCTCGTCTTGTGTGGTAGTGTAGTGCGTGTAAGTGTATGTGTGTGTGTAATGGGAGAGGATAGGACAAGGAAGAGGAAGGACAGATCGCGCGCGGTCCGTGGCCCGTTTGTTAGGGTACTGCTCCGGCATTAGCCTGGTGCTGATTGGAGAAACTACGGGAAACTACCGATCAGAGCAGCCGGTCGCTATAATTCTTCTCCAGACAGTGACTGAATTCGACCTAGCTGAAAAGCTAGTGTCGTAAATCCTGCCGCCGTCGGGACTCCAACCTATGACCTCCCGGTCAGAGGCCCTTCAGTTGATACACTGTTGCCCTTTAGTTGATGCATCAGTTGATACACTGAGCCACCTCTCCCGGTACAAAATGAGGCCGCTAAGGGGAAAATTATATTCTTCTCATATTTAAGAACAGATATTATTATTTGATTTAAAGTATTTTTGAGGGTACTTCGCTGTTCTCGATGAATCGAATATACTGCATTACATTTCCAACAGAGGGTGCGCAATGAGACTTTGCCCTTGGGTCCGCAGGGGGTCTTCGCACGGGGTCTGCGCGGCGCGAGATGGCGATGGCGTCGCGGAGCGGGCGTTTCCATTGCAACCACTGCAGCTACGTCACCAACAACTGCTATGATTGGACGAAGCACCAGCGCGTGCACACTGGGGAGAAGCCTTACAAGTGCACTTTCTGCCCCTACGCGACGACGCAGTCCTGCAACTTAAAGAGGCACATAACGTCAACACACCGGAAGCCACCATGAAGCCGTTCATGTGCACGGTCTGTCCACTGTCTAGAACGGAGACCTGCCACTTAAATGGCACATGTGTACTCGCACAGAGCAGAAGACTTGCAAGTTCTCGGTCTGCGTCCTCTCGACGCAGTCCCTCACTTAAAGGTTCACATACGTACTCACGCCTTATAAGTGCACGTTTTCCCCCTGCGCTAGGTCGCAGTTCCCATCCTAAATGTGCTCCTGTGTACTAACACCGCGGGGGGGGGGGATCTTGCAAATGCGCTTTTTGCCCCTACGCATCAAAAGATGATACCTCTATTTGACTAGCGACATGTTTACACACCCCCGGGGAGAAGAAATACAGATGCCCAAGCGGAGAGAAGCGTATCTGTGATCAGGGTGGAATGTGTATGCGTGCATAGAAACTTGGAAGAAGTATAATTTTGTGATCCATGCTGGAACTTGTAATTAGTAAATATTAAATGCATTCAAGCCTCCCTTTTCGCTGATACGATACCCCGTTCATAATCAGTATTCGATATCAGAACTAGCGTATCTGAAGGATGTCTATAATTGCATGAAAATTTAAAAACATTTTTAAGTGTTGTGAGATTATTTTTCTAAAAACTTATTAGTACATTGTTAACATTGCAAATGTGTTAAAAACATTGTTAGCCAACTAGAATTTGGTTCATCGAAAAGAGATAAATACAAGACTGTGTTTTTCCTTTCGAAAATGTATTCCTCTTTTGTTAATATTATCGAGCCCTCAGCTTTTTTATTAGAGTTGATTTGTGAATTACTTCTGTTATACGCAAAAGACGTATTGATAATAAAGGTATCTTGAAATGTGAAAGGGGCTTTTTCATTTTGCAAGCTTGCTGTAAGTTCCTCGCGAAGCTAGTGTGATCTTGTGACCCTGAAATTGCCTCACGATGCGTATTCGAGTTGTTGTTGTTGTGTTTTTTTTTATTATTATTCCGCGAATGAAACTTGGAATCTGCCTTCGTCACCATCCGGTGGATTTCTTACGCAAGCCAAGTAGGTGAACCGAAACCCAGCACTTTCTGAATGAGAGTGTCTTCTAACCGGTCGTGCTTTTCCAACTTGCTCACTCTGCTGTGACTTCGTTGATTCAACCTCCCCTCAATCGCCTCTTCGCCGATGCCTGCTCATCTGTCCCCCGCGCTGCGGATAAATGTGTTGCCCTTTGCGTGCCGTTTGCAACTAGGCACCATCTTAGTAAATCTGTCTGGTCCTCAATGAGGCTTTCTTACAGAGACACTTAGGGGATAATGTTCGTGCCATTCTGCACGCACATTATTAGCGATTTACTACACCTGTAAATTAACAATAGTACGTACTCGTACTTGTAAATGGGAATGGATCATTTCAATATTTTTTTTATAAATAGGTACTAGAAATGTATTGAATTATCACTTGAGGAAAAACTCCGTTTAATATTGAAAGTAGTATACGTCCAAATATTGCCCTTGCATGCCACCCCTGTTCTAAATCTGTCTGCCCTCCATTACGACTTTCTTGCCCCGACACTTAAGGGAGTATGTACGAGCCATTCTCTAGACAAATTCTCAACGATTTGTTACTTCTGTCTATTAACAATAGCTACTTTAAATGTGAATGGAGCGTTTAAATAATTATTTGTAAATATGTATAAAAAAGAACTGAATCGTTCAAGGAAAACTGTCTAATACAACGTTTAGGTCTAGTGTCTTATTTGTATCCTTTTATCGTTTTAAATTTTTTTGGACCCCTAGTAGGTTCGCGAGACTTGGGATTCGTAGTTGCTTCTCTTTAGTTCCTCTTTTCTCTTCATGTCAGTCCGCATTCATTCTATCGAGTGATAATATCGTAGAGTAGAATATCGCGGTATTCGATCGTATCCAAGAGAAACTGTGCTGTCAATAGAATGATTTGTTCAGGCCGAAATTATTCCGAGTGCGAAGAATTTGGCAGTATTTATGGTATATAGTTAAAGTTATAGCGTTTTTAAATTTGTATGTAAAAATTTGACTTTTTAGGGTCCCATTAATCTAACTTTGCGGGCTAAAATTGAACCCAGGCCTGGGTCTGTTTTTATTTATTATCCTTGCTTTAAGATGAGGGACACCTGTGACGAGCGTGTCTAGTATGCCTGGCCTGCCTGCGATATTTCTTTTGTCATACAGCGATGAAAACTGATACGCTTCAAATGGAAAGCTCTATTTATTGTTCCCATTGAGGAACAATAGTTCAATCGCACGCGAAAAGCTAGCACGCTGTGAATGAGCCACCGGAGGGGCACTAATTAAATGGTAATATTTTTTTAAAATTTACAGCTCCAGAAAAATTACCATTTTGAAGAACTTAAATTGAAAAAAAAAAACTATTAATTCTTAAAATATATTACATTACATCTCCATCAGAGAGTGGCCAATGAGACTTTGCCCTTGGATCCGCAGGGGGTGTTCAAACGGAGTCTGCATTGCACGGGTCAACGACGGTGTTGCCACGGAGCGGGCGTTTCCAGTGCAACCTCTGCAGCTACGCCACCAACAACTCGGCTGATTGGACAAGGCATCTACGCGTGCACACCGGGGAGAAGCCTTACAAGTGCACAGTCTGCTCCTTTGCAACGACGCAGTCCAGCAACTTAAATGTGCACTTGAGAAAACACACCGGGGAGAAGCCTTACAAGTGCACTTTCTGTACCTATGCGGCGAAGCAGTCCTGCAGCTTAAAAGTGCACATGCGTATTCACACCGGGGAGAAGCCTTACAAGTGCACTTTCTGCCCCTACGCGACGACGCAGTCCTGCCACTTGAATGGACACATGCGTACTCACCATAGAGATGACTTGGAGAAAGAGCGTGGTTTGCCCCTACGCTTCAAAAGATGTTAGAAACTTCAAAAGGTATATTTATAAACGCACCAGGGGAGAATTCGTATAAATGCAGTTTGACAATACACTAGAAATCCACTCGTCTATTTAAATGTCACATGCGGGAACACTCCTCAGAAAGTCCAGTGTGGGTTCTCAATGTGGAATTCATTATGCTAGTATTAGAAGAAGCATAATATCTTGTTCTTAAATTATTCCTATAATTAGTAAATGGCATCACTCACCATCATGCATTTACGCCTCCCTTTCCGTAGATATCGTTCGTATTATATATTCGATATCAAAACTGTCATACCTTAAGATTGCCTTCAATTCCATGAAAAAATAAAAAAAAAAATCATTGATTGTTTACTTTTACTAGAGACGTATTAGCATATTGTTAACAATGCAAACGATGTAGAAATATACTTAGCCGACTGGAGTTGGTACATGAAAATGAGGTATAAATAGCAGATGTGTGTTTGCTCAGAAATAAATTTCGCAGTTTTCTACTGTTAAAATTCTACATTACATTACATTTATTTGAACTGCAATTGGGTATGACCCGGTGGCAGTTAAATAATTACAATAATAATAAGCAATAATTACAATAATAATAAAGTACAGTACAAGCCGAGGATGCAATAATCATACAGTCACTAATATTAAGTATTATAACAATTATTTCAACTCTGTCATGATATCCAATAATTATGTTAGTGATACTAAACTTTAATACAAGCTACATAAATATTGGCTAAATTAAATGTTTTTAATCGATTGATCGCGTTCACTATACTTCACTGCACTGCACTAAACTACACTGTTTTTGCTTTGAATTACACTGACCAGCACTTCACATCACTTACTAATTTAATATCTATTACTCTCATCTTGTTCTAACTTATTTCTAAAACTTCGGACACATAGAGGAAAAGCTTTGAAAATTGCTGCGGGTAAACTGTTCCAATCTCTTCTGTTTTGTTACAGAAGGAAAATTTCCCAAGATCTGAATTTTGTCCTTGTTCGAATTTTGTGGGTGTAATCGCTTCGACCGAAATAATTTGTTTTTTCTAGTCTTACCTGAATTTCCTTCCAAGCTGGTTGACCTACGTACGATTTATAAAGAGCGCAAAGCCTGGCCCTTGTTCTTCTCGTTTTTAGAGGTTCCCATGACTTTTTTATTGCGTTAGTTCTATAGGTAAATTTATTCGCTTTCCTCTGTATTCTATCTAGATTGTTCCGGTACGACTTTCTGTATGGATCCCAACATGCCACTCCGTATTCCATGAGAGGGCGAACCAACGAAAGATATGCGAATCTTTGGCGTTTGCAGAACTTTTCTTTAGAATTCGTATTACAAAATGCAAGGACTACCACGTTTTTTTACTACCTGATGTAAATGCGTCTCCCACCCTAAATTACTATCGAGATGAATGCCTAAATACTTGCATGACTGCTCTTGACGGGTAATCGTGTGTTATTCTATCTTCGCTTGGGAAGCTTGGAACCAACATTTGCTATCAGCAGGAAGGTTTTTGAAACAAGACAAGTAGGTGTCGACGTTCTGAAAATCTGAACTCAATTGTTAGTGAAAATGAGTGATATTGTATAAATGTCTACAGAATACAACAGCAATCTTTCAAAATCACATTTCCAACATTTTAGAATGGGATTAAGAGAACTCACTTCAAGGTTTAATGATACAAGCTTCGGAAAGGGGCAAGTTTTTATCCTAATACACAGAATGAGTCATTTTGGGTTAAAAATAACTCCGGCGAGTCCCTCAATATTAAGTATAAACAATTTCTTTACGTTTGGTCTCAAATTATCGAAGACAGTATTTTTTCTTCTGAATTTCCAATTTTCATGCAACCTCATGACACTAGATCTTTATGCGCCTTCTGAAGGCTGGAATTTATTGTAGCGTGGGAGCGAAATGACACAGACACGAGCTCTATATATGTTTATTTGTGTATATATGATTATTTACAAGATTTTTACAACTATATACAACTCTGGCTCACACTTGAGCTGTACCTAGTTGCCCTCTACAAGAACGCTATCTACCTCCGTTACTCCCACACACACTGCTCCCGTCGCCCTGCGACATGGGTGGGGGTGCACGACTCCTCAACTGGCTCTGTTATGTGCCGTCTTTTGTTCCTATGTGGCCGACAGTTTTCCAACCCCCGATAGCACGTTCGGAAGCTTGGCTGCCAACTGGTGACGTTACGTTGTGTTGTAGACTTGGGGAACATTAGCGTCACATGGGCCAAGCGTCAAAGTGCATTTGACGATGGAACTCCAGTATGGGTGAGATTGCATATCTGCATGCTATATAAAATAAAACCCCATTTGTTCAATTTACGGTTTTGTTTTCCGACTTGAAACCGAAAAAATTACTCACGTGACTAGTTTCTAAAAAAAAACAACATTCTGAAAGATGTAAACGACAATAAATTGTCAAGAAACTGCTGTACAAGAACGAAATGTTTCTCAGCATAATTGAATTTATTCATTTCAATGAAGGAAGTAGATTGTGAGTTTGGTTGTTACGTGCCTCATTGTACTTTAACTGAGTTGGTACCACTTCCTCTCAATCGCCTCGTTGCCGATGCCTGCGCGTCTGGACGTCCGCCCGCCCCGCAGGTAAATGTATTGTCCTTGCAGGCCTTTAGCGTTGAGACTCCATCCTAGGTCTGAATCTGACCTCCAATGAGACAGCTTGCAGGGTCACTTAAGGAAGTATATTCGTGCCATTCAGTAGATAAATTCTCACTATATTCCATCTGTAAATTAACAATAGTTGCTAGTAAACGGGAACGGAATATTTAAATAATTATTTGTAAATGTGTATTAGCAAATGCTGAGATGGCCCCTTGATTTGCTTTTGGACGTAAATGTAGCTTCACTATGCGCACGTTTTGTTGAACTTTCCTTTTGCTTGTAGTGGTAGTAGAGTTTAGGGTGAGTTTCTATTTTGTTAACAATACAGAAAAATCAAATCTGTTCGTTCCTTTACCGTTAAAAATAAGTTTTCTATAATTTGGCAACGAAAATATGTAGTTTTTGAAATGTTAATCTCTCGCTTTTTAAATTTATTATTATTATTATTATTATTATTATTATTATTATTATTCAACTATTAATAGTTAAATTATTGGGAAGTGATTCTGAAACTCAAGAAAGCGTGCGTAGATGATTTTCTCCCCCATACGTCACATACAGTTTTTGACTGTTTTTGACTAAATAAATAAATAAAAAAGTATTGAAACGCTCCGCGAGAACTCTTGTTTCATATTAAAGTAAGTATCTTGTATCATAATTTCACATTCGTAATTGGGCGATACTGATGTGAAGTCGTGTTAATTCGGCTCGCAGTCTTCCCTCTCTGTATTCGTGTTTTCCTCTTCTGAACATCAGTCCCTATTCGTTCCTACGCATGTCTATTACCCTAAGAGTAGTTTCTGGTTCTGTGTTTGTGTTTCAAGATATCGAGGTATTCGATCGTATCCAAATAGAAACTGCTGTCAATTGCATGCTTTGTTCAGCATTGCTCCTCGGCCGACAGCTATTCCTGACTTGTAGGAGCGATTGACTTCGAAGTAGTTATTTCTTTAAGTTTCTCCATTTCAGCCTGTACTAATTAAAAGTTGGCATTTTATTGTCGGATTATCTTTTTGACAGCACTTGGTGTTCACTGCCTGGGTTCTGCTTTTATTTATTGTGCATGCCTAGAGGTAAGGGAGGCTTGTGGCGTATTCCCTTCACAGTATCTATCATGCATGGTCAACCTCAGCTATTTGTTTTGTTACTCAGCGATAGAAACAGTCGATCATAATCAAAAGCTACAGCATTAACTTTGTTCGCATTGGGAATCGAGCCCGGGATCGCGGAAACGGGCCCGGGACCACGGAACGCTGCCACGTCATTAGCCTCACGAGGAGCACTAATCAAATGTTAATATAAAAAAAAATGGGCGCTAAGGCGAAAATATCTTACCATTTCGAAAAACACTTTGATTTAAATTAGTTTTTGAGGAACTTAACTGTTCTCGATGTATCGAATATACTGCATTACATCTCCAACAGAGGGTGCACAATGAGACTTTGCCCTTGCGTCCGCAGGGGGTGTTCGTGGAAGGGCTGTGCGGCGCGGGACGGCGACGGTGGCGCCACGGAGCGGTCGTTTCCAGTGCAACCACTGCAGCTACGCTACCAACGACTCCTATGATTGGACCAGGCACCAGCGCGTGCACACCGGCGAGAAGCCTTTCAAGTGCACTTTGTGCTCCTTCTCTGCATGGCAATCTGGCCACTTAAAAGTGCACATGCTGAAACACACTGGGGAGAAGCCTTACAAGTGCACATTCTGCCCCTATGCTTCGAAGCAGTTCTGCCATTTAAATGTGCACATGCGTATTCACACCGGGGAGAAGCCTTACAAGTGCACGGTTTGCTCCTATGCTGCAACCGATGGTAGCAACTTTAATAGGCACATGAATAAACATACCAGGGGAGAAGCCCGATAAATGTAGTTTGACGTCACGTAGATCGTCCACTTAAATATGCGCAGGCGAGAACACCGGAGAGAAGTCCAATGAGTGTGAATTGTGTGGAATTCATTATGCATACCTAAAACTTTTAAACTTATTCCAAAATGAAATTAGTATAAATCATTATTTAATGCATTCAAGCTTCCCTTTCCGCAAATAAGACTGTGTTCCATTTTCAGTATTCCATTTCAAAACTGGTATATCTGGAGGTTGCAACTTGAATTTGGTTCATCAAAATGAGGTATAAATAACAGGTTGTTTGAAAATAAATTTTGCAGTTCTATATTGTTAATATTCTCGAGTATGTTTCCTCAAATCTGCTGATAGTTGCGCAGTCGATGCTATACTGGCATGAACCCGGAAATTAAAGAGTGCCAGTGTTTGAATTGACAGGAAACACGATGAAAATGAACATGTGATCTTGAGCTTTTGTTCTGGGAATTAAAAATACATTATATTTTTAGCCCACAATTTAAGAAGTGACAATAACATTCCAAGACATCAGTCTGCGGTGAGTTCCAATGTTACTGCCGATTTCACCTGACGTAACATCTGTCTTAATTGTCATTTTCATGTCACGTATATGACGCCTTTGGAATAGCAATGTTACTCCGTGAGATTTGGCGGTTGATTAATGATCATAAGATTATTTACCTTCCTCGTAGAGGTTGACTAAGCTGTTAAAGCAATTGATGTATGATCTATATTTCAAGCATGTTGCATTGTTTGCATATTTAAGGATAATTGTATTTTTCTCATTCTGAATCGTTATAATTCATTACCCCCCAAAAGCAGTTTGCATAAGTGTGCCGTCTATCGTCTCTCTAGCAAAAAAGTTTGCTCGTGCGTTTACACGGGCTATTGTACATATATTTTTATCTGCTTAGTTGAACATTGTTATATTTTTTGTTTCAAAATGGTGAATCTTCACTTGTTATATAATATCGAGTGCCACATTTCTCTGTAACTATATTATTGCTGAGGCTTCAACATCTTGAGCAAATACCACATACTATAGCCATAGTCAGTCAGTTGCTATCGAAAATGTATTTTTACAGAATGGTACTCTGTAGATGAAAAAATTTCATTGCAGTCGCACACCACATGATGCAGAGGTCATGTAGTATAAAATCTTAACTCTATCAACTCTGCTGCATGGACGTATAGATGCTTATTTCTGTTTGAGCGGTATTCCAGTTCTATTTCTTCAAAAATCTTCAGGAATATCGTCTTTGACAATCTGCGTCAGTTTACGAATGAGCATGCGTTAGGTTACGAATGTCTTCCTGAATTGAGCATCGTCCAATTCAGGAAGAAAATTATGGTGTAATTGCTCGTTCCGGACCCATGGTTTTTTAACAATGTACAGAAGTTAAACAAAATTATCTCCCTTATCACACACATGCCAGTTTAACAGCAGAATAATAAAATAACTAAATCAACGAAATACTGATGTCGCAACAGTAGTTTAAGGAGTCGTCGAAGTCGTTGAACGTAGGTCGTACCTTCGGGCAAAATTTCATGAATATTTTACACGATCAAGCGAAACGATCTTTCTGAAATGTAAATATGGCATTTGTCGAGCTATCAGTAGTTTGACTTCTGTCAAAGCTGCTGTTTGAGGTTGGTGAAATCGACCATTTGATCTAATTCGATCTCTTAAGTGTCTCCGAACCGTGTGCCTTTGAGGAATTGTTGACGAATATACATGTGTGAGGAAGTTTTTATTTGAGTACCTATTTTATTAAACGAACTGTACGTGATCTTACGAAAGTATTTATCTCTAGTTGGGACCTAATCCAACGATTAGTATTAGTACTGTATGTATATGATATAAAACAAAATTGATATAATTTCAATGTCACACCGTTCCTTAAGAGAGGCGTAGGAAGTCAGCGTAAAAGCAAACTGAGAAAAATGGGAAAATAATTTGCCCGTTGAAATGTTTCTCCAGCGTGGAGCATGTTTCAACTGCAGCAACTTTCTAAATATGCCCCGTGTATAGTTAACTAATAAATATAAAACTATAATAATTATAAAACTTGTGCATATAGAATTTTTGAGTTATTAATCTCATTACATATTCAGAACGCACGTTTTGTGGGCGATATATTTTGTTAGTGATATCAATGATGGAGATTACAAGCAAGATTGTATTAAAAGTTTAATTATTTCGTTGGTTTGGTATCTGTAATTCAAAACAAATTTGGCGATTTTTAAATCCCTTTTCCAGCATTAAAAAAAGCACAATTGAACACAATTCGCTTCAGATTTTAGTAACACCAGATTCAGGAAGCCACATGCTTTAATCCATTTTAGGTTAAAAGCCGACAAGTTCCTCATATTATGAGGAATCAACAATTCGTCTACGTTTTGGTCTCAAGCGTAGATTATTGCAGAAAGAATTGCTTTTCTCTGAACTTCTACTTTTGTCGCAATCTCATGTCACCGGTTTTATATACGCATTCTGAAAACTGGAATCTTTGTTGTAGACTCGGTTAACATTAAGCACAGCATATTCAATTGAATGACGTTGCATTTGAAATTACAGCGTGGGTGAAATTGCATTTGTTTGCAATTTTGTGGGCGCAGTTTTTGTTTAAAGTATTTTTGGGGGTACTACTCTGTTCTCGATGGATCGAATATGCCGCTTCCCTAGAGGGTGCGCAATGAGACTTTGCCCTTGCGTCCGCAGGGGGTGTTCGTGGAAGGTCTGCGTGGCGCGGGACGGCGACGGTGGCGCCACGGAGCGGTCGTTTCCAGTGCAACCACTGCAGCTACGCCGCCAACAACTTCTATGATTGGACCAAGCACCAGCGCGTGCACACCGGAGAGAAGCCTTACAAGTGCACTTTCTGCCCATTTTCAACAACGCAGTCGTGTAACTTAAAGGTGCACATACGTCAGCACACCGGGGAGAAGCCCTATAAATGCACAGTTTGCCAATATGCTGCGAAGCAGCTTGTTAACTTAAATAGGCACATGCGAAAACACACCGGGGAGAAACCATATGTGTGATCGCAGTGTGGAATTCATTATGCATACAAAAAAATTGGAAAGAACATAAGCTCCTGTTCCATAACGAAACGTGTAATGAAGGAGAGTCACCACGTTTTGCATTTAAACCTCACGTGCCATAGATAAGATATTTCATTCATAATCAATATTCTATATCAAAACGTGCTATCTTAAAGTTGCCTATAATTCCATGAAAAATAAACAATATGTTGGTAGTGTGTTCGTTTAAAAATTTCTAGAAAGTTTTTCGCATGATGCTAACAAACCATTGTGTATTTGATTGGTTTAGAAAAACTAGAATCTTACACAGCTTTTTTCCAAATATGTATTTCCCGCGATCGGCTAGGAAGTAGCCTCTCGCCCCCACACGCTTCGCCCGTGTGCCCTGCCCGCTTTATCCGGCCTTCCGTGGCCGTCCTGATTAAAACTCTTCCCGCTCAACTAGTCCCTTCCGCCCTATCTTTTCCTGCCCATCTCACTTCCTTCACATCGTCCGCAAGCTTTATTCGTCCTGCCTTGGCTGTTATGCCTACAGCTCCCGCACTTGTCCAGTCTATTCCGCTCGTTCATATCGGGGGGGGGGGGGCTTCCGCAGCTTTATCATACTATCTTGGCTGTTCGGCCCTCAGTCGTGCCCCATCTATCCAGTCTCTTGCTGCATCACTTCCTGCCGTTCGTCACGCTTCGTCTGTGGCTTCCAGCCCCTTGCGTTGTATCTGTTCCTCCCGTTTATCTCCCCCGCACGCTCTTTCTGTCATATCATGGCCGTTCTGCCCCGCCCATCTAGCTACATCCGCTCTATACTTCCCGCTTATCACGCACCTCTCGCCTTGTCACCACACACTTTTCTTCCACTCGGCCTCTTCTTTCGCTTCCTCACGGATCGCTGAACGACTCCTCCCTCTCCTTTCGCTTCTATCGCTCCTCTCGCTTATTTTGCTTCGCCAGTTCCTTGCTATCCTTCTCCTCCCGCCTTTCTCGTTCCGCCAGTTCTGCCCTCTCCGTCCGGTCCTTCTCGGCCGCGCCCGCGTCACACGGCAAGGCCCAGCAACAATGAAGCGCAGATGGGTTGGAGATTGCATTTAACTGAAAATTAAAAATTGAAGAATTGAGGTAACAGACTTTCATGGCAATCTTATTTTTGATTCTTGGCCGCTCGAAAGTATCCGTGCCAAATTCGGGAGCAATCACTCCAAAGGTTCTGAAGATTATTTGCCACGGGCAAAAATATGCACTCACTTTATGTTACACGAGCACGAAGCCGTGGAATGCGCGAGGAGAGGGGGGAGTGAGCAGCAAAGAAAATTAGATCTTTGAAACCGTTCGGGATATCACCCTAATACAAAATCAATTTGGTCGCTTTGGTAGTGTCTATAATATGTTTAAATTACATGTTGATAGTTTACGTAGGTTATGAAGTTTTTCGGTTCGTACAGACTGTTGATTTAACGTGAGATTCGTTTAGTAATTGAATAAGTTAAAATGTATTTAAAAGTTGAAAATTCGAAAATCTCAGACACTTCAGATTACTTATTTGTATTGATCAGTATTTTTATAACATCAAATGTTTATAAAAATGATAAACGAACTTGGAATTTGGTTAATCAAAACAAGATATAAATACTAGAACTTCGTTTTTCTGCTTAAAAATAAATTTGGGAGTACTTAGTGTTATATTGGAGCTGGTGTCCTCAGATCTTGTAATAGAGTTTGTGAATTACTTTTGTTATGTATATAAAAAATGCCATAATAAACGTATTTCGAAACGTGAAAAGGCCTTTTCAATTAAGCAAGCTTGTTCCTCATGAACCTTTGTCGTGTATTCTCTTGACACCGCTTTTGAAGCTTGGAACCAGGCTTCTTGACCAACTGGAAGGTTTTGTCACAAGCCAAGTAGGTTAACCGAAACCGAACACTTTCTAAATGATAATTGTAGGGAGATGGTCTTCTAAGCGCTCGTTTCCGATGTAATCGGTAATTATTTCAAGGGAGATGCCAAAATAGTGTCTTAGGAAATGTGGCATGGAGGCCATGAAGTGCGTCAACTTTCATATTGTGTAGTTTTAAAATGTGTATTTTAGATGGTTTTTCGTATAATTGCCACTACGAGGAATTTTAACTATTGTTAATTTTCTTTAAAGGCCTGTAATGTTCTGTACTAAGTTTCAAAGTTTTAGGTAGCTAAATGCAGCATAGGCATTGGTATAGTACCTATGCCTAGCACTGTCAGCTTCTCGAGAGGAACTTATTAAAGGTTAATTTATTAAACAAATGGACTGTAGAAGATAAGATTTCTACCTACGAGCTTCAAGAAGAGACTAATCTGTTAAGTATTTTTGAAACTATTTCCCTGTTCTCCGTGAAACGAGTATACATTAAATAACCAACAGACGGTGCGCAAGGAACCGGTAGTGTCCATGAATACAGAGAATAGCGCAATCTGAATGTCTGCTGCCCTTTAATATCCTTGCACCCGATAGCCCCGCCAGGAAGCATTCAGGAGTTGATGACAAATGATAACAATCGAAGGCATTATGGAGAGTGTCCAGTATACTATCATTGGTTTTTTGAAGATTGGTGGTTTCTAACCCGCCCACTATACAGCACAGTTCAGTTGGATGTAAAGTGGAATCGGCGGCGGAAAGGAATGGGCTACTCTTTGTATCTACTTTGACCTTGACTTGGACCTTGGATCCGGAGGGGGTGTTCGCGAAAGGTCTGCGCGGCACGGGAAGGCGACGATGGCGCCACTGAGCTGCCGTTTCCTGTGCGGCCACTGCGGTGACGCCACCAACGACTCCTCTCATTGGGCACGCACCAGCGCGTGCACTCTGGGGAGAAGCCGTACAAATGCACTGTCTGTGTCTATACTTCAACGCATCGCAGCAACTTGAATGAAGACCTGCGTATTCACTCCGGTGAGAAGCCTTACCAGTGCACACTCTGTCGCTTCTCCATGTCGCAGTCTTGACACATAAATACGCACTCACATCGGAGAGAAGCTTTACAAGTGCACTTTTGCCGCTATGCTGCGACGCGTTTCTCCAACCTACTAAATGTACACCTGCGTACCCACCTTGGAGAAGCTTTAAACGTGTTCGGGTTGCCCATACGCTTCAAAAGATGGTAGGAATATTAATAGGCACATTCAAAAACACACCCGGGGGAAGTTCTTCGGTCTGACTACGCTACAAAACAGTATCCACTTAAATGTACACATGCAGAAACCCATCGGGGAGAAACCCAGTGTATCTGGAATTCGTTCTCCACGCATAAAAACTTAAACGAAGCGTAATCTCTTGTTCTATAATGGTCCTGTATGTAGTAAAAGGCAACCCTTCCTTTTCGCAGATAAAATAGTGGCACACATTAAGGTTGCTTCCATGCTAAATAAGCATTTTCCTTTTTAAAAATGTATTCGAAACGTATAAGTCTGTTGCTACCAAACCAAATGTGTTAGCCAACTTGAATTTTATTCATCCAAATGTATATAAATACCAGATAAGTGTTTTTTCGCCCAGAAATAAATTTTGCTGTGGTCTGTTAATATCAGCGAGGAATTTCCTTCAGATTTTGTAATAGTATGTTTACGAATTACTTTTACTATAAACGAGACGAGTTGATACATGCATTTGGAATAGTGGAAGCTTTGTAATTAAGCAAGCTTGCTGTATGTTCCAGCTGATGATTCGTGGTTCCCTTTTGAGGGTGTGAATCAGGCTTTGTAGCCAATTGAAATGGTGCACATGAAGTGCCACGACTTTAATATTGCCTAGATTTTAAAATATTAAATTGTAGAACTTTTCCTGTGTAAACCTCTACGACCAATTTTGAGTTTTCTTTCAATGTTTCTAATTTTTTGTAGTAAATTTAAAAGTTTGATGTAGCTGCAAACCGAGAGTACTTGTATATGTGCTTACTAGCTCCTGTTGCGGAATTCAGCAAAACTTTTCACTTCACGTTGAGGAACGGGCTGAAGAAGTGCTGTGAGGAGTCCTGTAGAGTCCTGAATTTTCCATTGCTCATTTTGCTTTTTTATTATTATTATTATTATTATTATTATTTTTTTTTTTTATTTTTTTTTTTAAATTTGTTGCGTCTACACCTTGACGCAACGCGTCTCCATTTCTCTGTGGCTTGTAGGAGTTGCTCAAAGAAGGAGAATTTATTGCTGTGTGCTCAATCATTTATTACCTTTTCCGGCTCTGACACTTAAAACTAGTACTTATCTTTACTGTTTATTGATTTTAAATGTTACTTTGCAATAGACTTTCGTCAAAATGAACTTTGGTTACGCGTACTGCAAATTAGTCACGTCCATTTAAAACAACAGTACTTCAAAGTAAACAAACATTCCGACGATATGAAACATGGATACTGTGCCTGTTGACTATGATTCTCAACTAGCCTGTTGAGAATGATGCCAAGAGTATAAACTTAGAAGATTCCATGAATTAATTCTGAAAAACAATCTACGCAGCTCGTACGTGTCTAGTGTATTCATTTTAAAATGAAATAGTTAAGTTGAATTAGATAAGTTTGCGTGCCTCTCATTGACATAATTATATAGCGAAATCAGGCATTTATTGACAGGCAGTTTACTATAAAGCAGTGATGGGACGATACCTGAATTTCTCGATACCGTTACCTGTCTGAGAGCTTCGATACTCGATACCTTACAACTTTAAAGACTCAACAGCAGAATTGGCTCAATCAGAATGGGAAGGATATAATTTGTCCTTCATATATGCATGCATGTACTATTTTAATATTTTAAAACTATTGAGATGAACATAATTTTTTAAAATTCTTTAAAGATTCTTATTAAGGAAAACTAACATTCTAACTCTTTCTGGGTCCATTCTATTTATCTTTTTGTCGCATCAATCAAGCTGTACTGAAAAGTCTTTCCGAAAACACTGTAGCTGATGGAATGCACAGGTATCGCACTGCACTTTTTCTAAAATTGGGGAGTATCACTTTGTTTTTCCAGTAAGATAGTACATTTGCATCAGGAGGAAGCAAGTCTGCAACATTTAATTAATCCTCTTGTGCTGTGGTTTCGTGTACACAGCATGAAATTTTGTGGCCACTCTTCAGAATATTGCTATAAAGAGACCATATATCAATGCATTTTCAGGGGTTCAGTAGTTGAGGATGCCTATAAAATAAATTAAATGGATTAAAATTTTGAACAATAAATGCTTGTCTAATTTGAAATTTCTCATGTAGATTCTGAAAATGAGTTTTTAGGAATTATATACAGTGATTATTTTTTTAAACTATTGAAATATCGGAGAATCGAAATCGTGGTTAAAGGGTTGTTCATTTCCAGTGGGCATGGTGTATCTAGGTTCAAGATGTTTAATTAATTCCTTGAATCCATTGCCCACAATAATAATGAACGGTTGATTATCTTTGCGTATCGTGTAAGCAATTTTTTTGTTACTGCTTTTGAACGGTTGAACACTTCCTTGTTGCTGATAGAAGAAAAATAGAAGAGAAAGGAATGTAAAGAAAATTATTCTGTAAAATCAGAAAAGATGAGGAATGGCATAAAAAATCGAAAGGGTCGATAAAGTATAGAGTCATTCCCCGAAAGTATCGATTGCTATCGATACCACCCGAGTATCGAGGACCCATCCCTACTATAAAGTTAACATAAAAAAATGAAAATTGTTTGTTCTTGAACAGCACGTTATGCGAGGAGTTTTGGGAGTTTGAATTTTACTTCCAATATCATCATTAATAAAAAATAATTTACAATAACTGAATTCTGTATGTTGAGTTATAAATAAATAGCATAAACATCATAAACTAAAAGCTGGACACTGCTTCTGTCATAAGGGTCGCCTCGTCCCGCAACACTTAATTCGTACGCCGCGTACTAAATTTTGTAACTTTACATAACTAGTATCTTTCACATACTAGTTACGTAAATAACTTTGTTCTGAATTGAGGGGGCAAAGTCATTACTTTTCTCAAGTCTTGCAACCGTTTACGGCAATTCAAGCGATGGTCATTTCTGGCGTCAATGTAAGCCTAGTGGACTGTAAAATACTTGTAAACAGGATGTGGATTCTGCGTGACAATCAACAAATAAACCTCTTGTTTGCCGAATGAGCTTGACTGATCGCGGAGTCCTATATGTAGCCGCAGGGTTTAAAAATCGTTGACGGCTGTATCTCTTGCAAAGGGTGCATAGTGAGACTTCGCTCTTTGGTCGTGTTTGTCCAACTGTTGCGCAGAGGACGGAGATGGTTGCGCCCCGGTGCGGCCGTTTCCAGTGCAGCCACTGCGGGTACTCCACCAACGTCTCCGATTGTTGGAGCAGACACTAGCGTGTGCGCACCGGCGAGACGCCTGGCTAGTGCACGGTCTGCTCTTTTTCCGCGTCGCAATCAAGCGACTTAAAAGTGCACATGCGGAAACACCGTTGAGAAGCCTTATATGTGCACTTTCTGCCCCTAGGCTTGGACGAAATACTGCAACTTAAATGTGCACATGCGTACTCACACCGGGGAGATACCATATGCGTGTTCACAGCAGGGGAGTCGTTTTAGACACGCGGACTCTTTAAAGAAACACTTTTCCGTGAACCATAGTGGAACTTCAAATTAGTGAAAACCGTAAACGTGTAATTACAATCAGGCCTCTTTTGATATTGCTGATCTGACGTCCGATGGGACTTTGTGTGAAGTCTTCAGACCTCTTACAAGAGTGCGCAGGGAGTTTTTTTTTACGCTCTGATGTAAACAGAAACCTAGGTGGTAATTATGGCCTTCCTTCCGCTGACCTTTAAATCTTCCCCAGGGAAAGCGCAGTGAAACTTTGCACTTGGGTCCGCAGGGAGTGCTCGCGGAAGGACTCTGCGGCGCGGGACGACGACGATAGAGCCGGCTGGGTGTCGCTTCCAATGTGGCTACTGCGGTTACGCCACAAGAGACGCCTACCGTTGGATCAGGCACCGGTGCGTGCACACGGGGGAGAAGCCTTTCAAGTGCACTTTCTGCCCGTTTTCAACGACAAAGTCCTACAACTTAGAAGTGCACATGCGTACTCACACCGGCGAGAAGCCTTACAAGTGCACGGTCTGCCCGTACGCTTCAAACGATGGTAGCAACTTTAAGAGGCACATGCGTAAGCACATCCGGGAAGATGTCCTATAACCCACAGTTAGACAATGCGGTATGAAAAAATCGTCCACTTAAATGTCACATGCTGAAATACCAGGGAGAAGCCCACAGTGTGATCACAGTTTGGAATTCGTTATGCAGTCATAAAAAGTTGGAAGAAGCACTCTTTTCCACAATGAGACCTGTAATTAGTAAAAGTTATAACAGTGCATTCATACCTCTCCCGCAGATATACTTCTTTCACAGTTATTCGATATCAAAACTGACATACCCCTTGCCTGTAATTCTATGTAAAATAAGCAATCGTTTGGTTGTGTGATTGACAACCCAAATGTTTTTAGTTTGCCAAAAAATAGTCAATTTGAATTTTGTTTATGAAAATGTGTTATAAATACCAGATGTTTTTGCACTTAGAAATCAATTTCGGAGTTCTGTTTTAACATTCTTGATCAAGTTTTTTTAAAATTCTCATATAGAGTTGTATGCGAGTTACTTTTTTTACAATAAAAAAGAGTTGATAATAAACATTTGTAGAAATGTAAAAAAACGGTTGTGTAACTAAGCAAACTTCCTGTACGTTCATCCTTCAATGTTTTTGTGTGTTCGTGTGAAATCAGGTTGAAGTTAAGTGAAGTTTGAGATACGCGGTAGTGTATATCTAGCTCAGATGGGAGCCAAATAAGTGTGTGCATGTGTGGTTGAATTCTAATCTTGACTGACACATTAAGTGCTGCTTTGGGGCTTCAGGATAGGGAAATACACTAAGTAGATCTGAGGTGTTACGAATGAGGTTATGTTAAGGGAGAAGACAATTATTACAAGGCCGGAGAGCTCAATGAGGTTTTTCGGTTCACTGGTTCTTAAATCCCCCGCCAAGAGGGCGCTTAGTGAGACTTTGCCCTTGGATCCGCAGGGGGCGTTCGCGGAAGGACTGTGCGGCGCGGGATGGCGACGGTGGCGCAGCCGGGTGGCCGCTTCCAGTGCAGCCATTGCGGTTACACTACCAACGACTCCTACCGTTGGATCAGGCACCAGCGCGTGCACACGGGGGAGAAGCCTTACCAGTGCACGCTCTGCCCCTTCTCCACGTCACAGTCTGGTCACTTAAATGTGCACATGCGGAAACACACTGGGGAGAAACCGTATGTGTGTTCACAGTGTGGGAGTCGTTTCGGATACGCGGCATCTTTGAAGAAACATTATTCCGCATGCCACAGTAGAATTTCAAATTAGTGAAAACCTGCATCCTGTAATGACATTGAGGCCCTTCTTTGGTAATGCTGATCTAATCCTCTGGTGTCGAATGAGGCGTTGCTTGCCTGGAGGCTGAAAGCTACTCTCAAGAGTCTGCAAGGCGTTTTTTTTTACGCTGGAAAGTAACCTTGCTGGTGATCTATGAGGTCGATGTGGGGTGAAGTTAGTATAAACCTGCAGGTACCTAAAGGCTTTCTTTGCGCGGAAATTGAAACGGATATCAGGTGGTGGCCAATGAGTTTTGGCATCAGCGGAGTTGTAATGTAAATGAGATTTGTGATCTTCATCCTAAGTTTGTGCTCAAGAATATGAGCCTGCATTGATGACATATTCTAAACATGACTGACACTAGATTTTTGTTATGGGGTTTGGGAAGTATAATTAGTAAATATGAAAGTGAGAATGGTGCAGGTCTGAAACTATGTACCTGGAGTTGGAGGGCATCATAAAGCTTTCTTTTCGCTGATTTTTAACTCTCGCCGAGAAAATGGGTAAGTGAAACTTTGCCCTTGGGTCCGCAGGGAGTGTTCGCGGAAGGACTGTGCGGCGTGGGACAGCAACGTCGGTGCCGCCTGGATGCCGCTTTCAGTGCAGCCAATGCGGTTACGCCACCAACGTTTCCAACCGTTGGGTCACGCACCAACGTGTGCACACGGGGGAGAAGCCTTACAAGTGCACGCTCTGCCCCTTCTCTGCTTCGCAGCGCGGCAATTTAAATACGCATATACGTAATCACTCTGGAGAGAAGCCTTATAAGTGTACTTTCTGTCCCTTCTCTACGGCGCAGTCTTGGCACTTAAATGAGCATATTCGGATACACACTGGGGAGAAACCCTATGTGTGCACACAGTGCGGGAGTAGTTTTATAAGCGCGTCGTCTTTAAAGAAACATTCCCTGAAACAGTGTTTTAAGGTGTTAAAATGAGAAATGCTTGTTAAATTTTTGATGTACCTTTTTTCAGAAACTATTAAAGGTAGATTTTGGAAATTTTCACATATACATTGAGTCTTTTATATAACTTTAACGCAAGGAAATTTTAATATTTTGAATAGGTTTTTAGTAATATTTTTTATTTTACACTATTTTTTCCATAAATTTAAAAAAATTCATAACTGTCAAAATACAAGAGGGTTTGCTAAAAGCCCCCATTAAAATGAATGAATCACTAAGCTGTGAAAGTTTGGTGTACCTACCATCCATAGTTTTGGAGACAATGTTCCTTGTGTATGAAAATATGTAACTTACAGTAAATGATTTGTAAAGTTTCATAACCAAAAAAATGCTGATTTAACAACTATTGGCTTTCTATTAGTTCAAATTAGCAATACAACAATGTATTATCACTAAATGTTGCAAAAGCATGTAACCAGGGAGTTTTAACATGGCCTGTGCGCATGTATTCGACCACAGTGCGTGACCGCTAAGGTTGGATTTTCATGTGCCTCGTGAAACATGAGCAGAGCCCATATTGCTCTGTTCATGTCTTCAGCAGAAACAATTTTGTTTTATGACATAACTAAAACATTTCTGAAACTTGACGATTGTTTCATCTGTTAAACGACCTCTTCCACCGTAGTTTTCGCATCACTTAATTTTGTAACACCTAGTATTTGTTTCAGTTTTCTCAGTCTCATCCTCATTCGCTTTTGAATGTTGCTTATGCTCTCAAATTTCTGTACGGTAACATCTGAACATTATGGTTTCTATTTCCCCATACACATGAACCCTTGAAAGTCACCATTATCAAGATAATACACACATCGAACACCATGTGTTGAAAGTCAGACTGACGAACCACGCCCACATTCGGTGTATGCATTTATAAAAATAACGATATCTCAACTTCTGAAGAGCGTAAACCAAACATTTTAATTGCTTTAGGAGAGCAAAAATGAAATTATATATATATATATATATATATATATATATATATATATATATATATATATATATATATATATATATATATATATATATATATTTGAGTGGTCGACTCCCTCCGGCTCCCCTTAAATTAGTGAATACCACGAGGTGTCATTCAGTCATCTCTTTGTTAACGATGTAATCCAATCTGAGGTTCAAAGAAACATTACTTGCATGCAGACTTAAATCTCTCTTGTGTGTTTGACTTATTTTAAAATTTATAGAAACAGTAGTAGATATGTTCAAAATCAAACGTTTAAAAAGAATCGTTTGCCAATATGAATTTTCCAGACCTGTCAGATATTCTCAAGCAAATTCACTTAGATCTTGAAGTAATTTGAATTATAAATTACGTTCGATATTCACAGAAGATGACTTGATAATAAATGCATTCCAAGATATGAAATTATTTTTATTATGGGAACCTGCTGTACCTACATTCTGTAGCGTTAATGTGTTTTTGCAATTTCGTTTCTGAAATCTGGAATGTTTGCTACGTACGGTTTAGGCATTAGGCGAGCAAAACTTGTGGCCAGGAACTCTAGCTGGTCGTTTCTTCTGTTGTTACTGTCGACGTCATCTAGTTACTCATAAAATTATTATATTTTGCATAAAATAAGAGGTATATTGCCCGGTTAACTTGAATGTGTTAAAACACGTTTGCTCCTAAGCGTAGACTAATTTAATCTAGGCTTGAAATTAGGACGTTTAAAGTCGGTTGTTTTTGTAACATTCTTAAGAATAGAGATTCTACCTTTATTTAAAACAATTTTATGGGGTACTTTACTGTAGTCCATAGCAGGAATATACTACACAGTCTCGCCCAGAGGGTGCATAGTGAGGCTTTGCTCTTGGGTCAGCGGAGTGTGTTGAAGCGAGGACTGTCCAGCATGGAACGGCGACGGTGGCCCCGCGGGACGGCCGCTTCCAGTGCAGCCACTACGACTGCGCCACCAACGGCCCGCCCTTTTCGGCCAGACACCAGCGCGTGTACATTGACGAGAAGCCCTACGAGGGCACTTTCTGCCCTTTCTCTACGTCCCAGCACGACAACTTACATGTTCACATGCGGAAATACACCGGTGAGAAGCCTTACAAGTGCGCGGTCTGTCCCTACGCTAATAGAGTTTTCCATTCGTTGCACTGAAACCCACCCTAGTGCAGGGCAAAAACGTCATCGCTCCGCAACAGTGCTGCCCCACACGCGTGAAGGGCTGCTACGAATGAAACGGATTCCAGAACTGAGTCAGTGCTTGTGCGCTACGCAATGAGATTATAGACAGCTGTTCTTGGTCTGTCACACTGATGGAACTCGAAAAATAATAATTTTGAATTATGATTGTTGTTATAATTTTTATGAAGTCTTTTGGTAATTCTTACTCTTTTATTAAAAAATTAACGTGTGATTTCTTTATTGAAAAACTATCAAAACTTCAAATGCGTATGTGTCGACATTTCAGTTTTCGAGATTTGTCAGTGATCGATATAGTACACAAGATTTTGAACCGAAAGGCTTATGGAGAATTGTTTGGTTATTGTAAACCATAAAAATATTAACATGAGCATTTCCGCTCGTGTGTGCATAGGCGTGTAAGAAACACTTCTTGACACATATATGAATGATTTTGTAAGTTCACTATTTTTATTTTCACTTTATTAGCGTTTCGAAGTTGAGACGTACCTACACTTTGGTTTCTAAATAGCAATGGATTTGTTAACATTATTCAAGGTTAAATTTTAGGAAAACAAACTGATTTCTCGAACTTCGCGTAAGTCACAAAAATTATTTTAAGACATTTCTTGCAAAACAATACATTCCATCATTTTAAGTTTCCTTGCGTGACAGAAGATCCTCAATTGCCTTCACAATTTCACCACAAAGACAAATCAACATGTATAACTTCCGTACCTAACCTCAAAATAGCCCGGTGCCATGGGCTGCACTGACGAGCTCGTCAGTGGTGTTTAGGGCGCCCCGAGTGCGCCCTGGTTCTGTGTCTTTGTGCGAATGGAACACGCACTTCTTCGCACTGGTGCACCCTAGCGGTCGAATGGAACACGAAAGCTGCCCTGGGTGCGCACCAGTGCGGCAAATGAAAAACGCTGTAGCTCCACATGCGGAAACACATCGTGGAGAAGCCCTATGTGTTCAGAATGTGGGATTCATTAAGTGCACATGAAAACTTTGAAGAAACATGCTGTAGTGTTCCATAATGGAACCCATAATTAGAAATAGCCATCACTTAACACATTCAAGCTGCGTTCACGCAGCAATTGTGGTATCCCGTCATCATTGATATTTTATATGAAAACTGGGACAATGGTTGAATCTATTTCCAAGCAATCACAACATGCGACCTAATCATTTTCGTCAGATAAAAAAAAAAAAAATTTCAACGCTCTTTTACAGTGTTGTGACAGAAAATAATAGCACATCCGTCAGTGCTTACAATTAACTGTTAAATCTTTATTACTAAAATAATTGAGCTATTTTCTACAGCTACGAAGGTAAGTGATTAATTTACCTTGTGGTCAAGGTATTTGCAGAGTCGAATGAAAATGTCGATGTCGAGAAGGAAAGAAAGATAACAATGGAGATATCAATCGGTCCTATTTAAGAAATTATTACCCGGTGCTGTATAAAATACCAAGAATTTCCCTAAGTGTTGTCGTTTTTTCACCGTTTGGTTTTCCTCCATAAAGAAGCTTATTGAGCATGAAATCCACCATAATTGAGGACGCTATAACATGCGGAGGGGAATACATATTAATGATAGCTGTCGTGGATATCGTCTAGTAACTCGTACTTTTTGCGCTCAAATGTGGTAAATATATCTTGCTTTAAACTCATACTCAATAATTCGTTTTTAATAATTTTCCATTTTGATAACGATAGTTAACCTCTGCAAGGGACCCGTACTCCTACACTCTACGGCACATCTACATAGTCCGTGGCGAATAGGTGAGGGAAGAAAATTTTCTACTGGTATGATGATTGTGTGACCGAGACGACTCGCAGGAATGAGGCGTAATATTAGTCCGGCATGTTGCTTATTTTTCTGGCTGAATTTCGAAAATTAATCTGATAATTCTGTACAAATGATTTTGAAGATGCAAATTACAATAACTCGCCAGGATTATTCAAGTTTATTACAAGTCGACGTAATTACTACGTGAATTTTAGTCATTAAAGAAATCTGATAAGTAATATTCAGAAGACAGGTTCTCTGGAGATGAAGTTTTGAAATCGATTAAATTTTATCGATTTGTAAATTATAGTAAAATATTCATATTTGGGGATTCAATCATTCATTATGAAACAAAAAATTAATAAAATATATCTTCATTTAGAGTACAAGATACATAAGATATCGGTGATTAATGAATGTACAGTGAGATTTCAAATAAATGTTTCTGTGTTTGCAGGTTGAAAACGCTTAATTGAGTACGGTTGACTTTATGCTTGCTTGGGATGATACTGTGAAACGAATGATTATAATAACTTGTAAAAAGCCTTGTAAATTATTTTGCCATATTGTTTCTCATCGTGAATCATCTCATTTCGAGACAACGTACCACTGCTTAAGGAGGCGGGAACAAAAAAAAATACTGGGATATCAATCAGATATTCAGTCACTATTCTGCTAGCTTGTATTGGCTTTGCATAGATTCGCCAATATTTTTTAGAGCTGATATTTTACATGGCTAAAAAATATTTATTATTTCAATGTTCACGCCAAACTATTGGGAACTGTTTAGACATTCAGACAGTTGAAAGTAGCAATCACTGTATTAATTTTCTGTTTAAAAAATAAACAAAATAGTCCGTGTGGTTGTTAAGCTTCTTTTGTACTCACCAGAAACTCATTTGTGGATGTTGAAAAGAAACCTAACTTGTTACAAAAAATATGGTTTGCCAGTTTGAATTTTGCTAACAAAAATTCCATTCAACAGCTATTCACTTTCTGGAGGGAAAAAATCGCAGCTGTGTTATTAATATTGTCAAGATAATATTCTCAGATCCTGTGAATTGAATTGTAAATTACCTCGGTTATATGTAAAAGATGACTTTAAAATAAATGTATTTGAAAATGTGGAAAGGCTTTTTTAATAACTCAACACTGCTATATAGTACCTCTTGATGGGTTAGTGTATGTTTTTTGTGAGTGTATCTGAAGCTTGGAAAGTTTGTACCAGGCGGAGAGTATTTTTTACTCAAGCTAAGTAGTCATGCCGACACCGACACTTTGTAAATGAAAATTCTATTGATAGAATGTTCTATTTATTCGTTTCCGTGGTAACCTCTTTTTATTACTTTCTCCCTGCCGCTTACGCAGTAGAGATTAAGTAATGCTGGGGGTGGGAGTGGGAAGCGGCGAATTTTCGGCATTAAAAACTGTTAATACGAGGCCCTGGTAACGAAAAAGTGGATAAATCCGGTTGCTCAATTTAGAAAACGAAAATCCTCTAGCACGTGGTGTAGCCAGAATCTATGTTTTGTTGGTCTTTGATACCGAATTGACGGCAAATCGTCTGTCCGTCTGTGAACAACGCTAGCTGCTAATTTCCGATTTCCTCACAATTGAATCTACTATATCAGTCTGCCTGTTGTCGCGACCCCTTGAATAAGAAACCGAAGTTTTAATTTTGACACTTGACATGAAGCCCCTAGGACATTTTCACAATGTAAGAAACTAACAAAGAAATGTATTATAAATAAATAAGAAAAATAATATATAAATTCTAACTTACGTAGCATCCAACAGTCTAGCATCACTATTTTACGTTCACAAAGCGCAGTAAATTGGGAGCGGACGGCTTTGAAATACCTATGTTTTCAAAATATTCCATATGACTTGCTTTGAAGATCTGTTTTTGATGAACACATTTCATTAAGAAAAAAATGTATCTTCATAATTCTAATTGTAGGAAGACGCTGAAACAGTTTTGAATTTTTTCAACTTAAGAAAAATCAGGATTTTCAACCAACATAAGACCTACACCACACTTATATACGTCCTTCAGACTATCCACCAACAAAATTTCATCAAAAACGATGTAGCCGTTTTTAAGAAGAAAAAACCTGTTTAAACAAAATTAAAAATTGCTTATGTTTCACACAAAATTACAGGAAATGTACAAAAAATCTTCAAAACATTGTGCATGACCTTATTTCAAAATCTATCTTTAAGGGACAGACATTAAGGGAGAAATATTATACATGGCGGTAATTTTATTGCATATTTTGATGAAAAATATTTTCAAAAAAATCAGCATTTTTCCTTCATTAAAGATGAAATCTAGGTGTGAAAAGTATCATTGACGCCGTTTCGTGAACCGTAACCTTAATTTCCGAGAAATTTTGGCGATCACCGAAGTGTAACACTTTGATGAGGATGTTGCACGCTTCAGTGATTGTTTGTTGGTTATAAATATCACCGGTTTGTATGATGGCTTGTATTCGTCAAGGTGCCAACCAAGGTTCAGTGGCGAATTCTCGCATCGCGTATACCGCCCATATATCTAGTAATTCGAAGTGTACAAGAAATACTTCATAAGTTGTGGTAATCCTCTAAACAGTTATTAAGATTTTGAAAGCTTTAAAACAAATGCGAAAAAATAACACTGTTTTGCTACCTCGAGCCAGTCAGTCTTCCGCATTCGTAAACGCTGCGAAGTGCGTTAAGAGTGAGAAGTTTCAAACCGTTGTTAATGCTGTTCAGAAAATACGTTAGCGCAGGGGAAGGCACCGCGATAATGCACATGTTACAAGGGCAGGGAGAGCGGAAGATACTTGTCTCGACGGTCGGTAGGCACCGCAAAATATTGCGGTGAACGGCTCTTGTCTGGTCGTTCTTAAGTTACGCTTCTCTCAAGTTTTTATGAAAATGGAGTGTGTAAATGATTAGAAGTTAGTGTTTGTGTAATTGTCTTTTAGTAGAACAATAAATAAGAACGGAATTTCATAGTATTGGGATTCAGAAAAAGCTCAAAAGAAAAGACAACGGTACAGGTAGCTTCCATAAAGTGCGGTGTACTTGAAATAATGTTGAGATTTCGCCACTGCAACGGTTAAATGCATGTTGGTCTGGCTGCTATACTCCGGTCGTGGATAACAATAGATGAAGTTTTTATTACTGACAGGAAAATTGTATATTGTGAAGTGTTCATCAACTTGTGCTCTCCAAATTATTTTTAAAACGTTAGTATTATTTTTTTTATTTTTTTGAAAACTCTTCTACAATGAAGCGCGACTCTAGGTTACACTTGACCGTGATAATAATGTAGCACGATGTTTCAAATAAGTTGTAAATATTTCTATTTGGTAATTTTTTTCTAATCTTCTCAACTCATTTGAAACCACCTTCCAGACATTTTAAAAATATCTCACCCGCCGTTAATGATAAAATTGCAAGGCTTAAAAATAATGTGGCGTAGTACATGCTATTGTAGTTGTAGTGTTTTTTTTTTTTTTAATTCAGATTCTTCAGATGGGCTTGTACTAAATTAAATTAATTTTATAAATAATTTAGGCCGGTGTGGGTAGAATTACTGAATAACTGAACTTTTTTGTTTCTTCCCGAGTCGACGGAACGAATATCCTCCATTAAATGTGCCCCAGAGGGTGGGTGCGTAGTGAGCCTTTGCCCTTGGGTCCGCAGGGGCTCTTCGCGCCAGGGCTGCGCGCCGTCGGACGGCGACGGTGGCGGCGCGCGGCGGCCGCTTCCAGTGCAGCGACTGCGGCTACGCCACCAACGAGTCCTACTATTGGACCAGGCACCAGCGCGTGCACTCGGGCGAGAAGCCGTTCAAGTGCACGCTCTGCCCCTACGCGACGACGCATTCCTGGAACTTACATGTGCACATGCGGAAACACACCGGCGAGAAGCCCTATGCGTGTTCACAGTGTGGGATTCGTTATGCGTGCAAGAAAGCTTGGAAAAAACACAATCTCTTGTTTCATAATGAAACCTGTAATTAGCAAATGCCTCACTTAATAAATTAAATCCGCCCTTTCTGTAGCTCGTGATAACCTGTTGATAATCAATAGTTAGTGTTTGAAGTGACGTACCCCAATGTTGCTTAAACTATGAAAATATACTATGTTTTTTGAGTACAAGATTTGAATAAACCTCTGTGCAGTGCGATTTTAAATTACATTTTTAGATTGAGCTTGAAGATGTTTCATACCGTTTGTTAAGTAAAGCAGGGCTGAGTTTACCTTTAGTCTATCTTGCTGGGTATAGGTAAACGCCAAATGAACAGAAATGATCACTGGAAAACTAACTTTCCGCGAAGAAAAATAACTTATTGTTTTCGTGTTTTAGATTGTTTGAAATGCACTAAAAGTTATTAGTACATGTCGGTAAAAGAACCTAACGTCTTACGAAAAATGGTTAACCAACTTGAAATTTGTTAATCATACTGACATGTACATACCATATTTAGTAGGATAATGGATCACGGGATCGGTCAATTAATGAATTACAGTAGTTTGCCAACGTTTCGGAATATTTAATTCCTTCATCAGGGCTTACTAATACATATACTGGTCAAACATAATGTTCCTCCACAGCACAACTCCAATACAGAGTTGCTGAAGCACACACGTCCATAGCAGGTCCGACCATGGCCACGGCCCGAAAAAAAGTGACACTTTCTTTGTGATCTCCCGTCTTATTTTTCAGAAATCCAGTTTCTGAAAGCGTCAACTTACTAGCAGTCGTGGTCCGCTGTACAATGGCGTCATATGAGGGAAACAAGAATATACGGAACATGAGTAGTTACACAATCACAGAACACATGATATTGGGCTGAGTGGGGAGAAATAATTTTTTCTCCCCCTCCCCTCCTCCATTTTCAGCTTCATCAACCCCTACACCTCCGCCTCCGCCTTCCTTTTCTTCCTCGTCTCCTTTATTATCTTCCTCGTCATAAACAAATTCTCCATCGTGTCCTGGTTTTTGTTTTTCTCACTTGTATGTCAGCACTGAGAAGGATCGCATCGTAAACCATTAACACAGAGTTCTGTCCTCAAAAGTGATCGGAGGCCACAATCAAAAGTAGAATGGGTTTACTCGTGAGCGAAACAAGCCTGTCAGCATTTGTAAAAGATTTTTTTAAAAATTAATATGAAGGCATCTTACCTGGTGTCATCTTACTTTTTCTTTTGTGTGTTTAACACTCCCTAGCCCTGGAGCTTTCTCTTGCAAAGAAAGACAAAACCTGTGTTATTCAGGTACGTAGGTTACCAGTGTGATCGATATGTCTCAGAAGAAAAAATATAATGACGTAAAAGGAAGAAAAAGGAACAAAAATAAGGCAATACCGAAAAAAGGCGGAATGAGGATGTACTAAAGCAACTTCAGAAGTACAAATATTCAAAGGTGATAAGATCGTAATATTAATACAAAGGCATTTCGCCAAATTTCTGGGCTTTATTAATGAAGTTTTCCTTTGGCTGACGCTTGAGGGTGCGCAATGAGTGTTTGCCCTTGGGTCCGCAGGGGGTCTTCGCGGGATGGCGTCGGTGGCGCTGCGGGGCAACCGCTTCCAGTGCAGCGACTGCGGCTACATGACCAACGACTCCTCCCGCTGGGTCACGCACCAGCGCGTGCACACGGGCGAGAAGCCTTTCAAGTGCACGGTCTGCCCCTATGCTACAACGCAGCTCAGTAACTTACATAGACACATGCGAAAACACACTGGGGAGAAACCGTATGTGTGTGCAGAGTGCGGCGTTCATTATAGGCAAAGTAGATCTTTGAAGAATCATAAACTCTTATTCCATAGCCAAAACCCGTAGTTCGTAAAATTCATCACTTAAAATATACAAGCTTCTCTTTCTGCAAGTTAGTGATCTATCGTTCACTCTCAGTATGTGGTATCAAAAATGGCGTACCTTCATGCTATTAATATTTTCAATTATAACATGCGACGTAAACGTATTTATCGTTTTCAAATATCCACGTTAGGAAGAGGAAAACCATTTTACATTCAGGGAGAAAATATCATTATTTATAATTCTTATTGGGAATTCGCTGCCTCAAATGTCTAAATATGAAAATTTCAATATATAGCCAGGACAATTGCTATTACTAGTTAACTAATTTATTTGAATTTGAGTGGTGGTGGAAAACCACAAAAGCTTAATTCAAAGAGCGAATTCTCACGATACCGTGTTTTAAAATAGTGAATAAATTTTACTTCTTTGTAAATAATTCATATGGAATATATTTTTGTTGGTAGTTTAGGACATTGCAACGCCTTGTACCCATTATGGAACAATTTTTACACATGTTAAAAAAATCTTAATTTTTTAGAACAAGATCTTATCTGTAAGAATCGCCCATGCCGCCAAATTGTAGATCTCATTTTTAGAGTAAGGTTGAAAATGTTTCATGCTTGTTCTGTGGAACAGAGTTCTTTCATGCGCGTGTATTTCGGAACGAAAATTTGTATTATTTGTAAAAAAAAATTTTTTTTCTTTTTTTTTCAATGTAAGAGCAACGTTTTTTGATGCCACATACCAGCAGTCAGGAAGTGAACATAATGTGTCCAATAGAAGAGTGACTGTCTTCACGTGGTGCTGTGTGTGCCTAGAAAATATTTATTGTATTTGTTATTTCTTATATCTGATATTTGATTTTACATTGTCAATATAAGAGCTATCGTAATGATGTAATGAACTCTTGAAGTTAAAGACGATGTAGATGGATGGTAGCAGAAGTAGCAGAAAAAATATCTTCCGCAAAGAAAAATAAAAGTCTTGTGCTGTGGTGTGTTTATATTATTTAAACTTTAATAGAATCTTGATATTGCATGTTGCAACAAAAAAAACGAACCAAAGCAATATTTGTAATAAAGTATAAGATAAATGATTTGTAAATTTATTTTGTTACGTAAAAGATGGTTGTAATAAACATATTTAGAATGGTGAAAATGCGTTTTTAATTATACAAACCGGCTGTGACTGCTTTCCGATGCGTTATCTTATGTTATTGTGGGTCCGCTTGGAAGGTTTGTGACCAGTTGGAGGGTTTTGACATAAGCCAGCTGCTCCGACACCATTCTCTTCCTGAATGAGGTCTTCCGTGGTTTCCTCTTTATTTCCAGGGGAATTCAAAAGCAGAGCCTTAGAAAACGTCACATTGACCACAGTGTGAATGCGATGTTTTTCATATTGCCTAGTTTTAAAAGTAGTAATTGGTATTGTAGAATATTGTGAAATGCTAACAACACTTCATTAAAACACGAGCATAATTTCGACTGGGGTGTTCCGTTTTACTCCTGTGATCTGGCATGCGCGAAGTTGGACCAGCAAACGCAAAGGTGTTCCGATTGGTTTTGTTATCGCGGAAGCGTCTATTGCCTCTAATTGACGTGTTGAATGAGGTTTTACTTTCACTTACGCCCCCCACCCCCACCCTACCGAGAGGGCGCGGAATGAGTGTTTGCCCTTGGGTCCGCAGGGGGTGTTCGCGGAAGGGCTGCGCGGCGGACGACGGCGGCACAGCCAGGTGGCCGCTTCCAGTGCAGCCACTGCGCCTACGCCATCAACGACTCCTACCGATGGGTCCGGCACCAGCGCGTGCACACGGGGGAGAAACCTTACCAGTGCACGCTCTGCACTTTCTCCACGTCGCAGTCTGGCCACTTACATGTGCACATGCGGAAACACACCGGAGAAAAGCCCTATGTGTGTTCACAGTGTGGGAGTCGCTTCGGATACGGATCATCTCTGAAGAAACATTATTCCTTGTACCACAGTGGAATTTCAAATTAGTGAAAACCATCAGCCTCTAATGACATTCAGACCTCTCTTCGGTAAATCTGTTCTAATCCTATCTGGCGTCCAATGAGGTGTTACTTGTGTGGAAATATTAACTCCTCTCCAAGGATGAGAGATTTTTTTTTATATTTCATTTTAAACAGCGATGTACCTAACTGGTGATTGAGGCTCTCCTTCTGGTGACCCTTAATTCTCCCCCGAAAGGGTGCGTAGTGAGAGTTTGCCCTTGGGTCCGCAGGGGGTGTTCACGGAAGGTCACCGCGGCGCGCGACGGCGATGGTGGCGTCTCGGGGCGACCGCTTCCAGTGCAGCCAGTGCGGATACTCCACCAACCATCCCACTTCTTGGGTCACGCACCAGCGCGTGCACACGGGCGAGAAGCCTTTCAAGTGCACGGTCTGTGCCTACGCTACATCGCAGCTTAGTAACTTACAAAGACACACGCGAAAACACACTGGGGAGAAACCGTATGTGTGTTCAGCGTGTGGTGTTCGCTATACGCAAAGTAGATCGTTGAAGAATCACAAACTCTTATTCCACAGCCAAAATTCTAGTTAGTAAAAGTCACCTCTTATTACAGTGAGGCATCCTTTTTCGCAGCTAGTGATCCCTCGTTCACAATCAATATTTGGTATCAAAAGTGGCGTACTTCAAGGTTGCGTCTATGTCCATGCTATAACTATTTTCACAGTTATAATTCGCGGTGTACTGATATCGTTTTCAAAAATCCCCATTCAACATTAATGTACTTTGTTGGGAGTGGATACCAAAACGTCAGTGTATTCATTTCAAGTTTTACAATTTAATTTCTAGAAAAGTTGAACTGTTTTCTAAACAATGGTAGTATACTTTTACTTCCTCGATGTGAACGGGCAAACAAAAATATGGAACAGAAGAAAAACAAGAAGTGTGAACATATGACTGGTGGGGAAAGGGGCACTATTGTTCATATTTGTTTCATTTTCCCACTTATATTTTGGTAATTACGTTGTTGAACATTGAATGAAAATTGCCATAATTTGCCAGTTAGGATTGGTGAATGCATTTCTTCAAATTTCTGAAGATGCGAATTACTGTTATTCGACAGAACAATTTATATTTTGCTTTGGCCGCGAAAAAGCTACTGTAAACTTAAATGTATATGTGGTAAAATGGTAAACAAACTTTACGGACTTCTAAATAAAACATATTTTTTATAATTTTGATTTTAATTTTGAGTAAGAGCTTTTCATTCATTATGACAATTCTTACGTAAACTATTAAAAGTTATTTTCATTTTAGAGTACGAGTTATGAATAGAAATATCTGGAATAAATCTCTGTGTAGAGAATTTTAAATTTACGTATTGGGAGCAGAAATGGCAGGAAAAGGCATATGAATTTTCTCCGAAAAAATGAACAATATTTTGCTATTTTAAATTCAGATTGTGTAAAATTTGCTACAAAATTGTTAAGGAATGTTGCTAAGTAACCAATGACTTAAGAAAACATGTTCAGTGAACATGAACTTTGTTCTCGAAAATGAAGTGGAAACAACAGATCTGTCTTTCCGCTGAAAAATTGTATCAGAACTGGCCTATTAATACTTAAGCAAATTTATCAGATCTTGTAAGAAAATTGATTTGTAAATATATTTTCAGTTACTTAAAATATGAATGCTAATAAATGTATTCGAAAATGTGAAAAGGTTATTCTTAATTACACAACCCTGTTCTAGTGCGTTTGCGTAATTTCTTGCAGTTCGCCTCTGAAGATTGGTAGGAGGTGTGTGCAGACGGAAGGATTTTGATAAGTGCCAAGTAGCTGGGCCGCCACCGAACATTGTCTCAATGAGAGTTCTAATGAGAGCTTTAACGTCGTTTCCGTGGTCACCTGTGATTATTTTTACGAGGATGATGAAGTAGTGCCTTAGAAAACATTGTATTAGCCGCATGAAGTGCTACAACTTACATATAGCCTATTATAATAAATACAGTGTTGTGAAATACCAAAAGTACCCCAACATTAAAACAGAAATTTCAAATATATTTATGGCTCCTACTCCCCGTTCAGTGGCAAGATCCTTTGTAGTCGAAATTTGAGACATCAATTAAGGAGTGGCTTCATTGACTTTCTTTTTACTGTCGCGTTACCGGTCTAACACGTGGTGTAGCCAGAATCCGTGTTCTGTGGGTCCTTGATAGTGAAAAATCGATTGACGGCACAACGTCTGTCTGTCTATCTGCCTGTGAACAACGCTAGCAGTTAAACCGTTCAGCCTGTTTTCTCCAAAATCGATTTTCTGTAAACGTCTAGTTGATGTCGTGGCCCCTTGAATTTGAAATCGATATTTTAATTTTGGGTGTTACGTTGCATGAAACCTCTGCGACATATTCAAAATGTTCAAAAAATGGCTCCATCGTCTTAGATTAAATTTTGTTGTTTGATAGTGTAAAAGACGTTTAAGAGAATGGTGCAGGACTCATTTTCGTTAAAAACTGATTTTTCGAAAATTTGCAAACATTCAAAACTTTTCGGCGTCTTTCTACAGTTAAATATTAAAGATAGAGATTTTTTCCGTTTATGAAATCTGTTCCTTAAATATAAATTTTGAAATAAGGTCATGTACAATGATTCGAAAAAATTGAGTAGATTTCCTGTAATTTTGCGTGAAATATAGGCAATTTTTTTTTGCTTAAATAGTTGTTTTTGATAAAATTTTGTTAGTGGATAGTCTAAAAGACTTTTATGAGAATGGTGTAGGTCTCATATTGGTTGAATACCCGGGTTATCGAAAGTTGAAAAAATTCAAAATTTTTTCGGCGTCTTCCTACAGCTAGAATTTTGAAGATACATTTTTTCCTTAATGAAATGTGTTCATCAAAAACAGATCTTGAAATCAGGCCATGTTGAATTTTTGGAAATTTTTTTTGTGTAAATTGGCGACAAAGAACATTGGAAATGTTGAAAATCGCAGTAAATTGGGCCCGCTCTCAATTTACTGCTCTTTGTGAACGTAAAATGAATAGTGATACTAGGCTTTGGATGCTACGTAAGTTAGAATTTGTATATTATTTCATATTTCTTTGTGCGTTTCTTCTTCGAGCTTTTGTTATAAGTTTTAAAATTAATCTTTTAGAAATTATTAAAAACCTATTTTAAATTGTGTCCTTTAATTGAGTTAAATGTGAAAACGAATAGATGATTTCGCTTTGTTTAATAAGATGTGCGAAAGAAAATTAATGCATTGTAAATCGAGTAATTTCGATGAATATAAAATATTATTTTTCATTATTATATTTTTCTATCCATTTTCATTTTCTTGCTAGTGGTATCGGCAATGTTAATTTGCAAAATGTGTATCCCATACGATTTAGCGGTTATTGTTGCTTTTAACCCCGCAGTGATAGCAGAAGGCGATAATGACTGCTACCTTTTCTTTCGTGTTAATATAAACTAGTAATTTTATTTACGGCTAAAATGTGATTTTTTTTATTTCATTTTATTTTTTTTTTTGGCTTCCGGGTTTCGCAGGTAATAATAATGTTCCATGATAAGCGAAGAGATCACTGCAGCACGGAGAGTGTTCGTGTTGACACACGAACGTCTTGCAGGGAGTACATTGTTTCATAGTGTTCAGCTAATTTTAAAAAAATGTATTTATATTAGGTGGCTTTTCAACTACTTGATCATCAGCGACCTCAGTTACATCAACAAAAAATTAGATCATGCGTAACATTCTTTTACATAAACAACGATTTATATAACAAAACAAAAAATGTATTTTGACCGATCATCAATATTAAAGTTATTTTGCCCTTACATCAATAAAAGTTTAAATCATGCATAACACACTTTTTATTAAACAATGTTTGATTTTAACTTAAGAAACCATTGGGTTAAACTTATGAACAGTATTAAACCATTTATATCCTTACATCAAGAAAAGTTTGAATCATACGTATAATACTTAGTATAGACAAAGATTGGTTTAAATAATTCACAAAATTTTGATTTAAACAGATCAAGAATTTTTTTTACTATTTTACCCTTTATATCAAAGGAAGGGTCATTTAAACATTTCATCAGATTTGTTTTTGGCAAATTATCAACTATTTTAGTTATACATTACAATTACATCAATAAATATAGGTTTGGGCATATTTTGACATTAAATTGTTTTCGATTAGGGAATCCCGCAATAGCTATATACTTTTGGTGCATTCCGATGGCTTGCAGGGATCAGCTAAACTTATTACACCATTTTTATGACACTTCAGCTACTGTTGCAAATCGTCGCCTCACCTCGTGCCTCGTTGCCGAAACCTGAGCATCTGCCCGTAGCCTTTCCCCTGCGTTCGCCGTTTGCGTAAAGGTGTCGCCCCTGTTCTAAGCCTCACTAGCGTCCAATGATGCGCAACTATCAGAGGCTTAAATCCTCCCAGAGGGTGCGTAATCAATTTTGTCTTACTATGAGCAGCTTGTGCCTAATCAGATTTTATTGCGTTGGTGCCTGAATGTACATGTAAGAGCTCAAAGACGTTTCCTTTGTACGGAGAATTAAAAGGAGCCTAGTTCGTGCCCGATGAACATTCGCGGAGATCTCAAACGACACCAAGTTGATATCCAAAAGAGTTGGGCATCAACTAAGTTCTAAATCTAAATCAAGTTGGTGCCTGACTTGGATTGGCATGCGTGCTGAACTGAACATAATTCAGTTCAGCACATCCTGTGACACTTGAAGTTTTACTCGTGGGATCTGGCCTGCACGAAAATGGTAAAGCAAACTCAGTGTGCCGAATGAAGTATTGTGAATGCGGACGCGTATATCAACATCTCGCCGAATGAGATTTTTCCTTTCCCTGACGTTTAAGTCCCCCCGCGGGTGCGCAATGAGCCTTTCGCTTGGGTCCGCAGGGGGTGTTCGCACGCGGTCTGCGCGGCGCGGGACGGCGATGGAGGCGCCGCGCTCTGGCCGCTTCCAGTGCAGCCACTGCGACTACGCCACCAACGACTCCTATTGTTGGACCAGACACCAACGCGTGCACACGGGCGAGAAGCCTTACAAGTGCACTTTCTGCCCCTATGCTTCAGCGACCGGAGGCAACTTAAAAATGCACATGCGTCAACACACCGGGGAGAAACCGTATGTGTGTTCAGAGTGTGGCGTTCGTTACAGACAAAGTAGGTCGTTGAAGAATCATAATCTTTTAGTTCATAAACAAACCTCTAATTTGTAAACGTTATAACTTAATATCTTTAACCCTCCTTTTCCGCAGCTTGTTATACCGCATCATTATCATTTTTTGGTATCAAAGTTGCAAAAAATACCCAAAAGTATCTATTTCCGTGCTCTAAGTGTTTTCAGAGCTAAAACAAGCGGCTTGATCTTATTTATCGTTTAAAAAAAAAATCACTTTCAAAACTTGTACTGTGCTGCAAATTGAAATAAAAACGTCAGTGCACGTATTCACAAATTTTACAATTTAATTTTAAAAGATGCTGAACTATTTTCTAATGCTACGGCGATAAATTATTATTTAGTCGATGCCGTCGACGCCGTCGAAGCAGTAACCTCAATATGTATTGAAACCATTAGTAAGTAATCGCTTTTTATTTATAATGACCTTAAGAATTCAAAAATACATTAGAGAGGCTATTAGAAACTTAAGCAACTTCAGACTAAAAAGGAAAATTTAGTGAAGTTTTAATATCTCGTAGCTGTGTTGCTATTTACTTGAGGAAAGTAATTTATTAAAGCAAATTTTTAGAGAATTTTACGATATTTAAAATTGTACACACCTATTTTTGCGCTAAGATCAACCATTAAAAAGTTATTACGAAAAAAACCCAAAAAGGCTCGATTTTTTTTCTCTACCAAAACGTTTCCCGAAATATTTCGAGGTGGAAAACTTAGGATTTTCTTACTAATAAGAATAGAAACAAAATTTTAAAAAAAGTAAAATCTTCTACGTCACCTTTTCTAAGGTAAAATTACTTACGAACTCCACTATTTACATTGTTTTAAATTGGCTAGAATCGCATTATTACATATTGCAAAAAACTAAAACACACACATAGTAAAAAAAAAAAAACAAAAAAATGAACGTGTTGCAGAGAATGGTTACACAACTGTAATTTGGTCTGGTTTGGAAACACCAGACTAGGTTCTTTCCGCCGACACTTATCCTACCATTAACTTATTAATACTATTGCAATATTGATCATATCTTTTAAGAGAAATGTTTTGTAAATTTATTTTGTTATACGTAAAAGTTTACTATAATAAATATATTTGGAAATGTGAACATGTCTTTATTATATAATTACCGAAGCCTGCTGTAGCTACCTCCTGATGGGTTAGTGTATATTTTACGAATCCCTACTGACACTGGGTCATTTTGTGTGCAGATAGAGGATTTTTGACCCATAGCAAGTACCTGGGCCACCTCTGAACACGTCCTGAAAGAGGACTTTAGTGAGAGGATCATCCAACTGGTCGTTTGTGCGTTCATTTGTGATTGTTTCCAGAAGGATGCCAAAATAGTAACTTAAGCATCAGAATATGAAATGCCACGATCTCTGTGTGGTAAATTTCTTTTGTTGTACGTAAAAGAAAGCTAGGCAATAAATGTTTAAAAATTAGAAAAGTTCGATTTTGATTCTGCAATATAGCGGTAACGGCCTCCTAATGCATAAGCGTAAATACTTGCTAGATCTTTTCAGAGGCGTCGGATGTTTGTGTTGTTGGCGGATTTTTATCAGCTGTATGTTTGTGTCAACACAGACTACTGACTGAATGATGAATGAGTCCGGGTCCGGCAACTGTGTGGTCGTTAGTTCCGTTAGTGTAGTGCCTGAATTAACGCAGGAGGTGACGGTGTTCCTCCGATGGATGGTGAGATCCTGAGCCAATCTACACATAACGTTGGATGATTTTCCCCGTGACAACCCCCCCCCCCACACCTAGAATAAGCTCTAAGCTTATGACTCGTCCCCCAACATGTGTGGTTGTATAATGCGTGTGTAAGTAAGAGGCCACGATAGGACCAGAAAGAAATGAAATTACACGCGCGGTGAATGGCCTGTAGGTTAGATGCATTCGCATGGTATTGATAGAAACTGCGAAGATGTAGCGATCAGAGCAACCGATCGCTAGATTTCTCCTCCACACAGTGGGTGAATTCGACCCAGCTGTATGTCTAGTATCTAAATTCCGTCACTGTCGGGAATCGAACCTAGGGCCTCCCGATCAGACATGACAAGAAGCATAATCGCGAATTCCATACTGGTGTGTGTTATATATAAATGCCAATCCTGCAATGGCGAATAATTTAAGATGTTTTAAATCTTTCGCTAACTAGGACAATCGAATATGTATTTATTATAGATTACATTTGTTATTATAAATGATGTGACGTAGAATATAAATTTGTATAAAAACACGAAAATTCTACACGACTGTTGTTAGAGTGACTAATAATTTCTAACGTATGTAGAATATTTACAATTGTTTAGAATGTGTTACTGTTTTGAAACTTCTTCCATAATTATACTATTAAAATATTTAAGGTTGTGCAAATTAACCATACTACAAAATTGACCTGAAAATTTAGGTATTTTGAAGTTCGAAAAGCGTCTTTTTAATTACCCATCTGTGATGTAACCAATATTACCAAGTTGATAAGCAATAAAGGCATCCGCGGAGGTGTTAAATGAAATGACATTGGTACTCGATAAGGATGGGCATTCCGGCTGCACTGAACATAATTCCGACTGGCTGCTTGAAATTTTGTTCACGGGATCTAGCATAAACGAAATTGAACAAGGAAACGCAGCGTGAACACAATTAGTACGGTTAACACGGGGTCCTATAACATCCTGGCGTTATCCTAAATGTTTTCCTTTTCCTAATTCTTAAATCCTTTGGAGAAGGTGCGCAATGACTCTTTGCCCTTTGGGTCCGCAGGGGGTGTTCCTACGAGGTCTTCCCGGCAGGGGATGTTCACTGTGGCGCCGCGGTGCGGCCGTTTCCAGTGCAGCCACTGCGGTTACGCCACAAATGACTCCTGCCATATGGTCACGCACCAGCGTGTGCACACTGGGGAGAAGCCTTACAAGTGCACGGTCTGCCCCTACGCTTCAGCGGACCAAAGCAACTTAAAAGTGCATATGCGTAAACACACTGGGGAGAAACCGTATGTGTGTACCAGATGTGACGTGCGTTATAGACAAAGTAGATCGTTGAAAAAGCATAATCTCTTATTGCATAATCAAACCTTTACTTCGTAACAGTCATTGTTGAATTCATCCAACCCGTCATTTTCTGTAGCTCGCCAGATCGTACTTCATCAATATTCAATAACAAAGGAGGCTAACGCTAAGTTTCATCAATTTCCGTGCTCTAAATATCTTCACAAATATAAAAGACAACGTGATCATAATCATCATCAAAAAATGACATAGAAAACTAATTTGCAGTTTTGTGAGTGGAGATGTAAAAACGTCAGTGCATACAACTGAGTTTTACAACATAATTTCTTAAGTTGTGAATACTAACCGATGGATACTAATGCACTATTTATCAGATAATGTAAAAGAAGTACGGAACAGGCCTAAAGGCCTAATCCATTCTGTATATGATAATGTAAAAGAAGTCATTTCTAAATTTATTTTGTGATATGTATGGGTTTATTATAAACTTACTTTATAATAAATTGCTAATCCTTTAAGATGTTTTAAAATCATTTGCTATGTAGGACAATCCAATACATTTCGTATTAAAAATAATGGCGTGACGTAGATTCGTGACTACAAGACACGACTTTCTAAGAGTGTCCAATAAATTTCTCATGTACTTGAATTGTCTCACCCTCTGACTTTACCTCAGTACATAGCAGCTAAGCACAATTTTAGATGATTCGAACGGATGCAATTCATGAATACACCATGGCCAGGATGGTCCATTGCTTTTGTGATCTCGGCTAAATCGACATTGTTTACACATAAGCTCCTAAAACAAGTCAATTTTGTCGCCTAATCTCAAATATAAATTATTATAGCCTAGTATAAATTGAAAAACGTGGATGTGCATTTCAAACATGGCTCCTAAAAGACAGTTAATTTTTCTTACAAAAAATACCCAATTTGATTACAGAGCAATAGAAATCAATTTGCCAAAGAATAACCGCACAAACTGCTTCCAAAATGGCCATCGGAGCGCAGCACCTTCCCGGGTCGGGCTGATACGAGTGTTGGAATTCGGAGAGAATCTAGCTCCTTTCTACTTATGACGCTGTTCGCATGCATTGTTACGAATCATCAGCCGGACTAGCTGTGTTGGGATCGCGTTGCAACGTAAGACATCCTCGCTTATCGCAAAGCTGTTAAATTATTCATAGGCGGTCGGTGGCTTGTTTCGAAGCTCCTTGACGATGTGTTCTATTTTGTAGCTGCAGCTGTTTTGGGCGGCAGAGCAGTGAAATAGACAAGGGCGGCAACGCTTACGTTGAAACAACAACAACAACAACACCGTAAATTAAGCCAAGGAAAGAATTCTCTCTTGCACGAACCA
This sequence comes from Teleogryllus occipitalis, assembly GCA_011170035.1. Taxonomy (NCBI): domain Eukaryota; kingdom Metazoa; phylum Arthropoda; class Insecta; order Orthoptera; family Gryllidae; genus Teleogryllus; species Teleogryllus occipitalis. The sequence continues at coordinate 19,062 of BLKR01003664.1, read as the reverse complement.
AGAAGGCGGTTTTGCCAAAGTCGACCATCAATATTCAAGCTCTTCCACCACAACCACATGAAACAAAGCCATTTCGACTCTAGCAATTAGTAATCTACAACGAAACAATGTGCTTTTATATTTCGTTTAGGATGTCTACATCTATTGAAGAAATAAAATTAGGGAATTACAGCAAAATTGGTGCCCATTAAGGATGGGCATCCGTAGTGAACTCAACATAATTCCAACGGGCAGCTTGATTGTTTGCTCAAGGGATCTGGCATGCACGAAAGTGAACAAGGAAACCCAAGGTGTGCCGAATTAGTGCTATTAACGCAGAGGCCTATATTAACATTACCCGATATCCTAAATGAGGTGTTACTGTCCCTGACTTAAATCTCCCGGAGAAGGTGCGCAATGAGTCTTTGCACTTGGGTCCACAGGGGGTGTTCGCTCGAGGTCTTCACGGCGTGGGGTGGCGACTGTGGCGCAGCGGTGCGGCCGTTTCCAGTGCAGCCACTGCGGTTATGTCACCAACGACTCCTACCATTGGGTAACGCACCAGCGTGTGCACACGGGAGAGAAGCCATACATGTGCACTTTCTGCCCGTTCTCGACATCCAAGCTCGGCAACTTAAATGTGCACATGCGGAAACACACCGGAGAAAAGCCTTATAAGTGCCCGGTCTGCCCCTACACTTCAGCGGACAAAAGCAACTTAAATAAGCACGTGCGTAAACACACCGGGGAACAAACCGTATGTGTGTTCAAAATGTGACGTTCGTTATAGACAATGAATAGGGCGACTATTTTATTAGTGTCCCGCGATCGTGGGAAATTCTACTCGGTCAGCGGGCTCTGAATCGACTGGGAACGGTGAACTGAAGTCCCTTGGAAACGCTACTCAAGGTTTACCCCAGCAAAAGGCGTTTCTTAACTGACTCCGTGCGATTTCTTTCCTTAGGGATTCCAGATAGATCCCGGCTTGTAAACCCTTAAGGAAACTGAAGTAGTGTGTGCTGTTGGGGTAGTCGTGTTTAAAATTACCGCAATTACACTCTTCGTTTGTCAACATTTGTAAGAAAGGATACGTTGCACATAACGTTTTGACGCATTTGTGATATACACAAAGACTTTCTCTTTGAGAGTGAACTTCGAGCGAGCCGTCACAAACGGACTATTCACCAAGACTGCAAAGCCTGCCTTTTGCAGGGCGAGACTTTGAGCAGTGTTCCCAGGGGAGTTCCTCGGCGATTGAGGGCCCGTTGGTCGAGCAGACTTTTTCACCGTCGCGTCACACTAATACAATAGTCGCACTATAGATCGTTGAAGAAACAATCTCTTATTCCATCATCAAACCTTTACATCATAAAAGACAACGTTGAATACATTATACCTTTCATTTTCCCGAGCTCCCGAGATCGTTAGTAATCAGTATATGGTGTCAAAGGAGGCTAACGCCGAAGTTGCATCTAGTGCATCTAAACATTTTCATAATTTTAACAAATAACGTGATCATCATGATTTTCAAAAATTGTTGTAGAGAACTAATTTGCTGTTTTGTGAGTGGAGTTATAAAAACGTCAGAGGATATATTTGATATTTTCAACATAATTTCTAAATTTGTGGAAGTATTTTTTAAAGCAAGGAGGGTAAGTATTACTTTTTTGGGCGGGGCGTATTTGTGCGTTGAATAAAAGCGTCAATGCACGTGGGGGAAACGAGCATACGGATATCGGGAAAGGAAACAGAGAATGATGTAACGATTAACATTGAAGAAATTTTCAGCCGAAATAAAAAAAAAAGAAAAGAAAAAAAAAAGAGTCGCATCATTTCTTCCATTCATCAGTATTAAGTAAGTTTTCCGTTTTAAAATTCTTTATCGTGCATGGAGTCCGCGAAGACAGAAGATCTTGTTAAGAATGAGGATGAAATATTGTTATCGATAACAGACTTTTTCAGCTCATATTCTCGACGCTCTCAAGCTGTTAAATTCACGCTCCTTATACTGGTTCTCAATCATTATTTTTAATACGTTTTTATTTTGATGACGGTCGTTTAACACTGTCAAAAAAATAAAGGACAAAAAACACATATACACACACACACACACGTGTAAGAGATAATTCTTCAAAGCGATATTAGAAAAATTGAGATACAATAATAAGACAATACTGCTTCATTTTGAAAGCTGTGTTCTGATGGTAAGATATATCCTATAAATCTTCGTTTAAAGCAAACTGAATTTATTGGTTTTGATATTTTTTAAGTCAGTAACTGCAAGAATGGCTATTCTCCTGGGCCAGAATTTTAAACAGGCATGACGAATGTGTGAAGTAATAAAAGGTTTTCTATGTTGTGGAGAAATAACGTAACAGAGATGGGAAGTAATATTAGTGTTATATTATTATTATTATTATTATTATTATTATTATTATTATTATTATTATACTTTTGTTTTTTCAGAAGAACGTTATAAATTAAGTGGAGGATAACGATACATTTAATTAAAACTTAATACTGATTTGTACATCTCGATTGGTGAATGTATTGAATCAAAATTCTGAATATGTAAATTACAATAAATTGCCTAGAAAATTGAAGTACACATCTTAGTAACTAATTTACTGCATGGATTTCTGGAATAACAACTTAAATCTAATACTCAAAAGTCAGATTCTCATTTCTTCAAGTTTTAAAACTAGGGGGTTAAATTTCTCCGATATATAAATTATAATAAAACATAATGTGGTTTAGTTTCTGGGAATGAATCCTACTGGCTCGTTCAAAGATTACTTACAACTCACCATTTTGGCTAGTTTTGAAAACTGATATTTTACATTTTCAGCAAAACAATTATCGTAATTATTTCGTTGTGCACGTCGGTCTGTTGATTTCAATGCAGTGGAGGTAGGCGGATCGCTGAGAAGTAGCGTTGCACGCTATATTAATTTTGTGCTAGAAAAACAAACATTTTGCAAGTGTGTTTTAAATTCACTAAAAACGTATCAATACTTATTGACAAAAACTCCTTGCACACTTCAATCACACTTACCTCTGACAAAAACATCTTAGGCAAATTTTTATTTTGTTCTTTAAAATTCCATTTAAACAACTGTTCTCTGGCTACAGATAAAATAATTTCGCAGCTTCGTCTTTGTTGTTCTCCTGTAATTTTCTTCCGATCTTGTAACAGAGTTGAATTGTAAATTACGTATGAATGATGAGTTGATAATAAATGTTTTCCGAAGTATGAAAGTTTTTTTTTAATTATCTAACCCTGCTGTAACTTACTTCATGCTTTAGCAGTTTAGCGTACGCTTTTGTGAGTCTGCAACCGAGGATTGGAAAGTTTGAGAGCAGGCGGAGGGATTTTCACTCACGAAGTAACTTGTCGGACATCAACCGCTTTCTGGCTTATAATAAAGACATAATAATAATAATAATTTTTGTGTATCGGCCATTTACGACCACGCTACACGTTATCTTTCGTGGTGCATTCAGTCCCGGATTTGATTAACGTGTGTATTAATGGGGATCAGCTTTTCCCGGCTGTATCTTTTGATAAGATGTCATTACGCCTTCAATTATAAATAATGCTGTGATAGGATGATAATGAGGGGTGAAGTGACAATCACAAATACGACCATGGCTATGCAAGACTCGAACCTGCAGCCTCCTCGGCGCAATCGACGGCTGCTACAACCGTCTGCGCCATGGGGCCGGTAATTATTATTATTATTATTATTATTATTATTATTATTATTATTATTATTATTGTTGTTGTTGTTATCATCATCACCATCATCTTCATCATCAAAATACCATGCGTTGCCCCGGTTTACTTCATATCCAATCCTTGTCAAAGGGGGGAAAGATCAGTTTTATGGAAATCATGGTGTTTAAGATTATTTTTAATGTAATTGGTGTATCTATTAATATAATGCTATATTTTTGCCATTTTATTTCACAGTACATTGCTATTAGATATATTTATTGCCACTGTTCACTGGCGAATCTGATAGGTACCACTTCTCCTGCACCGCTTCTGCCCTATGGCGGATTACAGTAGATACCTATCTGCTTTTAGCGACAGGCAAAAAAGAATGATCGTGGTGAATCTACCAACATATTTAAGTTATTTTCCGCTTTTGGTTTTATTAATCTTTACCAACCTTTGCAAGGACACTGCGGCAATCTTGAAGAAGACGCTGTGAAAATTTCTTATGTATTCATACACCATTTTTTGTGGTATCGACGTCGTTACATGCCGTTGAATTCTTTTTTATTAAATGCGTATTGGCTATTTATCACCACGCTACAGGTTATCTTCGGAGGCCCACTCATATTCTATCCTGGAGAGAGATTACCCTGTGTCATTATGGTGATCAGCGTTTGGGCTGTTGGTAAGAAGGTTTTTACGCCTTGATGTATGAATTATGAAGTAATAGGATGATAGTGAGTGATGAAGGACAATCACAAATACGACCATGCCTACGCAGCCTACGATCCTGCTACAACCTCCTCGGTGCAGACGATACCCTAAATGAGGTCTTCCTTTCCCTGACTCTTAAATCTCCCGGACAGGGCGCGCAATGAGTATTTGCCCTTGGGTCCACAGGGGGTGTTCGCACGAGGTCTTCACGGCGTGGGGTGGCGACTGTGGCGCAGCGGTGCGGCCGTTTCCAGTGCAGCCACTGCGGTTATGTCACCAATGACTCCTACAATTGGGTAACGCACCAGCGTGTACACACGGGAGAGAAGCCATACATGTGCACTATCTGCCCGTTCTCTACATCCAAGTCCGGCAACTTAAATGTTCACATGCGGAAACACACAGGAGAGAAGCCTTATAAGTGCCCGGTCTGCCCCTACACTTCAGCGGACCAAAGCAACTTAAATAAGCACGTGCGTAAACACACCGGGGAGAAACCGTATGTGTGTTCAATATGTGATGTTCGTTATAGTCAAAGTAAATCGTTGAAGAAACATAATCTTTTATTCCATAATCAAACCTTTGCTTCGTAGAAGTCATCGTTGAATTCATTCAACCTTTCATTTTCCGCAGCTCGCCAGAGCATTCGTAATCAATATTTGGCATCAAAGGAGGCTGATGCCGAAGTTGCATCTATTTCTGTGCCATTAATATCTTCATAATTATAACAGACGTGATCATAATTAAAAATGCACATTGCGAACTAAGTTGCAATTTTGTGAGTGGAGTTTTAAAAACGTCAGTGCATACATTTAAGGTTTTCAACATGATTTCAAAATTTGTTGAACCATTTCTTATAGCAAGGAGGTTAAGTTTTTACTAGAGCTCGGAAGTTGTGGAATTTATTTTATCTAAAATAGGCAGAGAAAAATGCTTTTTTTTTTCTTTTCAAAATGTGTCATACAAAAGGCATTTATTTGAGCTAAGGGGGGAAATGCACGTAAACAATGAAAAATTGAATTTAAGAGGAGTGATTGGAGTAAAATTAGGTAATAATTAAAATTAATCACATTCTTTCCTATTCCTAAAATTTATGTTGGCACTTAACCTATATGTTAACGATATTTTCTTTGTAAACTTGATTCCACATGGCCATCCGTTATGATAGATACGGATTTGTTTTACTTGGAACGCTGCCTCTTCCAAATGATGTTGTTAATTGCCTTTTAAATTGGCCATCAGTGAAAACTGAATTATCTTTTTCGTTTTTCGCTCTTGTGTAATCGTCAGCATCTAGAAGGATATTTCATACACAGAGAGCTGTCCTCAAAAGGGATTGGAGGCGATATTCAAAAGTAGAATGGGATTCCTCGTGAGCAAACAATGCCTGTCAGCATCAACTAAAAACGTCAAAAAACTTGACTCGAGTGGTCTTTCTTTTCATTTTGATTTTTAAGACAGCCTCTGCTTCCACAGAAAGACAAAGCTTCACGTTGTCCAGGCGTGTAAATATATTATTATTATTATTATTATTATTATTATTATTATTATTATTATTATTGTGTAAATATTTTTATTATTATTATTATTTTCTTTTGTTTTCCCAGAAGAACGTTATAAATTAAGTGTTGGATAACGATACATTTAATGATAACGAAATACTGATTTGTACATCTCAATTGGGAAATGAATTGGGTAAACATTCTGAAGATGTGAATTACAATAAATCGCCTAGACAATTGAAGTATACATCTAGTTAACTAATATACTAAATGAATTTCTCATGTAACTACTATTCAAAAGACAAGATTTTCATGTATACACGTTTTAAAACGTGTTCAATTTTTCCGATGTGTATATTATAATAAAATCCACTTATGTTTAATCTCTGGGCATGAGTCCTACTGGCTCGTTCAAGGATTACATAGAAAATAGCATTTTGGCTATTTTTTTAAGCTGATACTTTACATTTTCAGCAAAACAATGATCGTAATCATTCCGTTGTGTATGTCAGTCTGTTGATTTCAATACAGTGAAGATAGGCGGATCCTTGAGAAGTAGCGTTCCATGCTATATTTATTTTCTGCTAAAAAATAAACATTTTTGCTGTTGTATTTTTAAATTGTTTTAAATTAACTAGAAACTTATCAATGTTTATTGTTAAAATCTAACTTCTGAAAAAAACATTGAAGCAAATTTTAATCTTCTTGTTTAAAATTGCATTTAAACAGCTGTTCTCTTTCTACAGAAAAATTAATTTCGCAGCTTCATCTTTGTTGTTCTCCAGCAATTGTCTTCAGATCTTATAATAGTGTTGAATTTTAAATTACTTGTACATAAACGATGAGATCATAATAAATGTTTTTCCAAGTATGAAAGAACTTTTTAATTACCTAATCCTGCCATAACTAAGACCCTTAGAGATCCCTCCCCTTCGAGAGTATACCTAAATCCGCTCCCCAGTAGCCCACGAATGGGAACGTAAAGAAAGTTAAATGCAGGACATCTTAGGCAGACGTTCGCAACACGACTGACACCGGGAGCGGTAGCTCAGTGCATCAACTGATGTCACTGCAGCGCCTCTGACCGGGAGGTCCTAGGTTCGAGCCCTGACGGCGGCAGGATTTTCGACATTAGCTTTTCAGCTAGGTCGAATTCAGTCGCTGTCTGGAGGAGAATTCTAGCGGCCGGCTGCTCTGATCGGTAGTTTTTCGTGGTTTCTCCGATCAACACCAGGCGAATGCCGGAGCAGTGCCCTAACAAAACGGGCCACGGACCGCGCGCGATCTGTCCTTCCTCTTCCTTGTCCTATCCTCTCCCCTTACACACACACTTACACTAACATGCACGACACTACCACATATTCCGGGAGACCGGACGGGAGCTTAGAGCTTGTCCCAACTGGGGTGGTGCCCCGCTGGTGGGAGAGTCCTGGTTAGGGGGAAACCCCACTAGCCGACGGTAGGTCGACGCCGGATCTCGCCATCCAGCAGGGCAAGATCACCGCCATCTCCCGAGAAAAAACATGCACTACACTAACGGGACTAAAGACCAAAGCAGTTGACGCGCCCGGAAATCAATCAACACGACTGAAACGAGAACGGGAAAGATACGAACATTTATCTTGCGCGGGAACGGGAAGCCTCTCGACCAAAGAAAGTGCAGCAAATGCCTACGATATTTTCCAGCTGATAGTGTGCGACACTGGTCTGGAGCGGAGTAGAGTGTGTAGTGCAATATTGTGTTTAAAGCGTGGATTTGCGAAGTTTCGGTATGAGTCGAGTGTTGCTGTCTTCGTGGAGTTGTTTTAGTTATTTTCATGAATTGTAGTTTAATTATTTTTTATTAATATTAACTTAGAAAAAATCCCCCAAAAAGTATGTTTATACAGTTTAAAATACATTGGAATATTTGTTGGCTGATCGCGGGTTTACGGTGCACCTTAGCCAAGGCTTTCTCGATTGCTGTGCCTTGACGTTCTCTTCCAATCGGTGCGCAGGAATGTTATCGTTCACCACAAAGGAATCGTTCCTATTATTTTGAGAAACATTTGAAAAGAAATTCTCTTAAAAGTGAGCGTTACGTTTAAAATAAATTCTCTGATTCGCATATATGAGGAGAACATAAAGAACATATTCACCCCAAAAATTTTTAAAAGATTATTCGCATAAAATGCGTTGGACAGACTTAAGGATGTTTTATGTTATCGCGAGGGCCGAAGGCCGAAGCTCCTCAACTTGGACATGCGTAGCGCAGCGTCACAATTCTGCACGCGTGAACAAAAAGGATCACAAACTGCATTTCTACCGAAAGAAAGTTTCTAAAACAAGTGTTACAACTTTCTGTGTATGAATTATTGACTATCGTTCACGACACAAGAATCAGAAGTGAACGATACATACAGCAATATTAAGGAGGCCGTGACAGCGAAGGGCGAGATGCACCGCGAACCCGGGATCAATCTGTTTGTTTTATGATAACATTTTGGTTGTAATTTTAGCTGCATTTTAGCATGATAGCATTTTAGTTGTAATACGTTTGTAGTTTTAGCATTTAATGTTTTTTCATTCACTATTCTTTCTTCAGTGCTTTGCTCACAGCACCCAAACTCCGTGCGTGCAATCCGGCTTCCGTTTCTTTCACAGCTTGTTTCGTGCGTTGGTCAGAAATTGTTCATAATCTTACCACGTCGTTATGTGAAAGTGTGAGGATTAACATGAGTGATTAACAGTTCCGATCGGCAGTTTCGTAATTAACATTTACCATACTGTAGTGTCCTAAGATGCCTGATTCTAACGGTTTTTGTACTCTTCGACGATGACGTAGTCGTAACGTGGCGAAACCGTAGTACGCTCTATCGCCTCTTGAACGATAATCGTACCACAGTTCTCTCACGGCTACCTCACAGCTCTTCTGACACCTTAAGACTATCCTTTCTGGGTTAGTGCGAGATTTCGCGTGGCTCCTTCCCTCCTTTTCTTGTGACAGGCCAATAGCAATTTGGCATTTCTGCGTGAGTTAAGGCTAATTTTCAGATTGGTCGGCGGTGTGTTCGCCGCCAGGCGAACCAGGTTTAACCAGGTTTGTTCCCCGACGAGTGACCACGTCAATGTCGCGCCAGGTTTGAATTCGAACAACATTGCGCGAACTTTTATTAAAACTTTTCGTTTTCTTGTTCCTTTTCTTCCTGATAGGAGGTCTATCCTTCAGTTCGTATATACAGGATGAGTCACGTAACTTTAGGACTCCTGTAATTTTCGAACGGTTGAAGTTATTGCTAAGTTACGTACTGCCGTTTTCACGAAAGTGCATGAGGGAATGGGGCTAATTGATGGATGTATTCGTTTCGATTTTATCACTTGTATTTTCAGAGATACTGAGATCATTTTGTTATTCAAATTGAACTATACATATTTTTGTTGATTTTCCGCCAACGATTGGGCTCATATCGGGTCCATTGAATTTGAAATTGATATTTCGCTTTTGGGGGTTTCTTTACATGAAGCATAACAAGTTTTCAATATTTTCTCAGAAATTGCTGCAATTTTTTCTTTAAACACTTGTTTCAGGTGAAGCAGAGTACTGTATCAATTTTCGAAACTTCCATAAGTATAATTTTTTCGATATGTTCCCAAAACTATAATAGTGAATATAGCAATGTTAGTCTTAATGAAAACTGTTCATTAAATGAAGTTAATTGTTTGCTCAGTCTTTTGAAAATGAATAGTTTTCTCGGAAAATACCATAAAGGCTATTTTAAAAATAAGATTTTCTCACCAAACGACTCCAATTTTTTTTGTTTGATTTTTTTCGCATAGTGAAATTGACGTCTTTTAAAACTGGCGCAGAAGTGCTATTCATAAAATTCTCTGAATTTTCGAAATTTCCAAATGTTATAAATAATGCGAGAGTTTTGAGCTATTGCAGCGCTTAATTTTAAAAACTTAAGATTGAAAGAGAGAAGAAAAAATGTCTAGCATACAACTTGCATTGTATAGATAAAGTATTGTGATGCTGCTGAAAAAAAGGCTATTTCTCAACAGATAAAACATTCATTTTGTGGGTCCCTGATACCGAAAAAATAAATAATTCTTATTCTTTACATGTAAATAACTTCCTTGTGTTTTAGGAGGTTATAACATGAAGTTATAAGAACATTTACAAAATTTTCTCAAGAAGGTCCCAATTTTTTCTGTAAATTCGTTACTCCTCCAGCAAAGTACACTGATGAAAATGTGGCAGCTCTAACTGTAGTTAAATTATCTGAATTTTTCGATCGAAAACTGCCGAAATGACAAGGAATTCATGAAAGTTTCTGCTATTGTTGCTCTTCTAGTTTTATTCATTTAGTCTCTCTGTATGAGCCTATATTAGATCAAACAAATTGAGTATTTTTTTTCGCGTCATCTTCACCCTATATTGCACTTTCTTGCGAAGTATTTTTGGGGGCACTTTATGGTTCTGGATGGATCTGCCTTAAACTCCCCTAGCCTGTCTCAATGAGACTAGCGGCTAAATAAGGATATTATGCAAATGACTAGCATGCTAACCATGAGCCACCCGAGGGGCACTTATTAAAGTTAATGTTTTCAAAAAATTGGTGGCTAAGAGAACGCTTTCTTACCATTTTGCGGAACAGACTTCTATTCTAATTTAAAGTATATTAAGGGATACTTACCTATTCTCGAAGGATCCAATACACTTCGTTAAATCTCCTCCAGAGGGTGCGCAATGAGCTTTTGCCCTTGGGTCCGCAGGGGATGTTCGCGGAAGGTCAGCGCGGCGTGGGACGGCACTGGTGGCGCCGCAGAGCGGCCGATTCCAGTGCAGCCACTGCAGTTACTCCACCGCCTATTTCTCTCATTGGACGCGGCACCTACGGGTACACTCGGGCGAGAAGCCGTACAAGTGCCCTGTCTGCCCCTACGTTACGACATATTCTTGGAACTTACATGCGCACATGCGGAAACACACCGGTGAGAAACCGTATGTGTGTTCACAGTGTGGGATTCGTTACGCATGCAAAAAAGCTTGGAAGAAACACAATATTTTGTTCCATAATGAAACCTGTGATTAATAAAAGTCATCACATATGTATTCATGCCTCACTCTCCACCGCAAGAGATACGCTACCCATTCTTGCCTAGTCATCTAGAAACCTCCGTCCATCCATCTGTCTGCCCGTCACTCACGGTTAGACCCATTGAGGTTCACCGTTCAAGACAAATGAAGTGTCATTCGACGCGTCTCGGTCTCCTGATGGGAAACGTTTTTATTTTTTGGCGGATCCATCCTCACAATTCTAAGAAATTTCTCTAATTGTTATCCATGTGCCAAGGGCGTTTAATGGTTCTAATGATCGAGCGGCGACGAAAAGGCCGAAGGCTTTTTGTCGCCCGAGATCTTTAGAACCAGTTAACGCCCGTGCTAGTACATGATTTTATTCCTTACCTAATTTTAATTATTCATATTTACTTACTGTATTAACTAATGAACTAGTTGTTAACTTAACTCGGATTGTCATACTTCCCTTTCATAATATTCCCTTCCATTTCCCTTCGGTAAAAGAACTTGTAGCAATGTGCAACTATTTCGCTCGTCACCACGATCCTCTCGATCTAGGTAAGTTTTGCAGAGAATATTGAGCAACATATAGGAGGCAATAAAAAAGCAGTAACGTATCAGCAAGAAATACAATCTTTTTCCTCTTTCTTTCGCCAAAAAATCATTTTGGGTGATTTACGCCCCCTAGAAAAGTGATCCAAAGCGCATTCAATTTCTCTCGACAAGACAAATCGGTTGACAGTATTCTCAGACGATTCCCTCTAAGATCTTGAAGAATTCTAGAAACACTAGATTTTGTCGGTTTCAATGCATTTACGTGTACATTTGTGAAACGTTGAGAATGACTATACTTTCTGCGTTTTTTTCATGAACCGCTACGTCTTCATTCAACAGAGTGATGTTTAAACGTATGTGCAGTTGTAGCCCCGCTAGTTTACTTTCTCGTGCACCACGCATAGAGAAAGTATTGTATTGCTGCAGCATAAAACGATTTTTCGACTGGAAAATTGCCTTGTAAATTCCTGATACTGAAAAAGGGGGTCACTTTCTTTCTGTTAGTAGTAAATGACGTCCTCTGACACTATATGAAGTTAGAATGTTCGAGTATATTTTGTGAGTCCTTCATACTGAACAATTAGCTCGGGGCGAAACGTCTGTCCTGGTTGGGGAAATTCCGCTTGCCTATATGGTGGTCGACGCCGGATCTCATTATGGAATTTTGTTATATTTAACGTATTTAAATACTGAAAATGTTGCTGAAACGAATTGTATTGTATAAAATTGGTAATGATTTACCTTTTTTGTATAATTTAATAAACTAAAACATGATTAAATTCAGTTCAATTCTTTAAGTTTAGCTATAAGACTTTCTGCCCCTGAGATGGCGAGAATTACTCACTTTGCGGTGGCAGGATTTTCGACACTAGCTAGATATCTGGGTCGAATTCACCCGTTGGCTGGAGGAGAATTCTAGCTGCCAGCTCCTCTGATCGGTAGTTGTCCTTGGTTCCTCCAACCAATATCAGGTGACTGCCATAGCTGCACCTTAACCCACGGGCCACGCAACGCGCACGATCTTTCCTTCCTCATACTTCTCTTGTCCTCATCCCATAGTTACACACAATGACACTTACATGCATTACACTATCACATGCCGGGAGTCCGGCCGAGAGCTTACAGTTAGTTCCAGTTGTGGAGGTGTCCGGCTGGTGGGAGATACCTAGTTGGGGAAATTCCGCTTGCCGATATGGAGGTTGGCGCCGGATCGCACAATCCAGCGGGGGAAGATCACCGCCTCATCCCGAGGAGAAATTACACTACACTTACAGGACTAAAGGCCATGGCAGTTGACGCACCAGGAATCACTAAACAATCAATCAATCAATCAGTGGACGACATGGTAAGTTGCTGCGACGACATTTCGTAACTGACTGAGGCGCTGATGTCTCATTGTGACCATTAAGAAACCTACTACACGCCATGGGTGGCAACTTTGAAAAAATATTCCCCTGTGTTCTACTCAGCCCTTGTATTCTTACTTTGTATGCCCTTCCTAAAAACACTCTATGTTTTCTTCGCTTTATTGAACATTTTTGGTCATTTATTTGAGTTGAATTTTTCTGGAATATTCGCAAACATGTGGCTAGGGTAAGAAGAATGTTTGGGTGAGCAATTGGTGTGTGTAGAGTAGGTTTTTTTATCAATGAAAGTACGGACAGAATAAAAACTCACGATGTCCCTAGCTTTAATAATAGACCTAGCCGAAATATCTTTAGTGATTGCTGAATTGAATAATCCTCCGAGGCTCACAGTAAACGAGATCCGTCGGCGAGACCTGAAAGTGTGTCGTGAAGGCAGTGTGCTGACGAAGGCTCATTTTACACACTTTAGGATAATGAATAATGAAGGTATATGCGCAAGGCCAAATCAAACCTAGGTGTTGGCCAATGAGCTTCCCTTGCGCAGATGCTTATGCCCAACCCAAAGTAAAACCCGCTGGCCAAAAGTAGGTCGGCGCCGGATCTCGCCATTCAGCAGGTCAAGATGACCGCCACATCCGCGTTAGCCGTTTACACGCACGGAATCACTAGTAATTAGTCAATTCACCCCAATGATCGCGTCGCCGATACCCGCGAGTCTGCCTGCGGGCAGTGTGTCGCCGTCGGCCCCGTAGCGGTCGTGTCCGCCCGTTTCCTAAACCTATCTGTGGTCCATTGAAGCGTGGCATGCGCGGAGGCTTAAATTTCCCTCAGAAGACCTTGAGTGTTTTCTTACGCGGTCGTGTAAACCAGCTCGTGGCAAAAGAGGTATTTTTTTTCTTTCTCTTATTTTCTGTTCTTTTCTTTCGGTGACGGTCGAATCTGTACCTAGCAAGTTGTCTTTGGGCGGTTTTCATTGGCCGGAAACCTAAAGGCAATGAGGTTTTCCCTTCCTTGTCGCTAAAATTTCTTTCAGAGGGTGAGTAGTGAGACTTTGCCCTTGGGTCCGCAGGGCGTGTTCGTCCGAAGGTTGCCCGGCGCGGGACAGCGACGGTGACTCCGCGGGACGGCCGTTACCAGTGCAGCTACTGCGACTACGCCACCAACGACTCCTCTCATTGGGTCAGGCACCAACGCGTGCACACGGGCGAGAAGCCTTACACCTGCACGATTTGCGGCTATGCTACAACGCAGGTCGGCAACTTAAAAAGGCACAAGCGGAAACACACCGGGGAAAAACCGTATGTGTGTTTAGAGTGTGGCGTTTATTATAGACAAAATATATCGTTGAAAAAACATAATCGATTGTTCCATAATAAAACTTGTAGTTAGTAATCAGTTAATAGATTCAAGCCTCCTTCTCCCGCTCGTGATACGACGTTCACAATTAATATTTCGTATCAAAAGTGTGGCATACCCCAAGATTTCCTTTTTTTAATTTTTTTATAAGGAATAAATATATCACGTGACGTATTCATCATTTTCAAAAATACTCATTCTAATGCATTTTATAGTGCTGTGAGTGAAGATGTAAATCGTCAAAGCATACTTTCAATTTCGATAACTTTTCGTAAAGTTGTTAAACGATTTTTTCAAGCTGCGAAGAAAACATTACTTTGTCTTGATTTCGCTTATTTTCAGCGATGAATAACTATATTGATGGAGATGGAGAAAACGAAAAGACTACTGTTGAGAAAGGAGTAGAGAGAGAGAGAGAGGGAAGGAGAGAATGTAGGAATCAACTACTCATCAGCAGCCTTTATTTCGGAAAATACAAAGAAGTTCGTTATGTGTCATCTCACAATTTTTCTTCATTTTCACAGTCTGTTTTCCACTCTCAAAATATGTTTCTCGAACGTGTAGTTAACGGGGAGCGACGATTTGATAATGTTACGGACACAACTAGTTAATGATATGGCCATTTATTCCAGCAACTCTTACTTCACACCCTGAAAAAATGTACATTTGGCTTAATGAAATCTCGTTAAAGATAGCCGACTTCATTTTTTACCAGCAACTGATTCTCGACGCCCGAAAAGTAGATAGATTTGACTCCTTATACCGGTTCTCAATCGTTCAAAAGTTATTACAAATGTCCATTTTAATGACGATACCTTACGTCATCAACCAAACGCCACGAGCAAAAGGTAATTCTTAAGGCCACATCAGACAAGTTGTTAACTCTTAATTATTCGCCTGTGGACTCTTAAGCTTGCTTAGACCATTTGTGATAACTGCGGCATAAAATAGTATTGTCATACTCTTCTGTAATTTTCAACCAAGTACCTTTCAACAACTTGTTCACCGTCCCTCCAAGAAAAGAAAATCTGTTGTACGCGTTAATGTGCTTAAAACAGAATGCATTCTTTGTGACGGGAACTCCTGCAATCCCCAAGCGCATCCAGATTTGTCTGTGTTATTAGAAGTATTTGAATTATTTGCGACCCTTGTGAACAATAACAGGTTAGTTTCAACAATACTTAATAAAAATTAGTATTAGTTTTTTTTTTCATACATAAATTAAAAATAACTTATTTTGTAGTAGTTTCCGTAAGCATGGTAATACAATGACCGCCTTTTTAGGTTATATTGCATTTGAAACAATTAGAAATCATTTATAAATTTTAAAATTTAGAATTAACATTTATTCAAACGAATTCAATATCGCGAAAAATAAAATTGTAAAATTTGCAAAATCGCAATAATTGTTAGTAATGTTAGAAAGAAGAGAGTGGGGATGCAAGGCATCCCCATACAAATACTAATTGCTCGAAATGGCACACGACTTCCGAAGGGTTAAAAATGTCTACACACTACAACCTGATTTTGTAAGAGATTTTCTGATATCAAAAAAGTTTACATAAATCTTCCTTCAAAAACCACAGTAAACTGAATTTCTATATTATTTTCAATTTTTTAACTGTGATGCCTTTGTCTACATCTTAATTAAAAGGATTTTAGTATTTGCAAAAGAACTGAAAACTTATATTCAAGAAATCAGATGATCATGTATTTTAGTTTTAAAACTAATTAAATTTAATGATATGTAAATAAAATTATAGAAATATTTTATTGGTTTTTGTGGACAATTTGACGGATTTTTCTCTCTATGACAATCCTTACATAAAATATTAAAATATATTTTCAATTTATAGTACACTATATGTATGGTCATATTTGTAATAAACGGTCTGTTGAAAGATTTTAATTAGTATATGATTTGTTTGACGCAGGTTGAAAAAGTTTGAATACTCTTGTTTAGTAAAGCAAATGTAAGGTTACACTTACCTGAGATTAAATTCCAGAAAGTTTGAAGTAAATTGTAAATACTAGAGTACGATAATATTTTTTCTCATCTTTCAACATCTCATTAGAAACTCAAGCTTACTCAAGCTAGGTTTCCTTACATAATATTACAATTATATCTTTGTCGAAAAAAAGTTGTCTTTAGTTGTGCACCCCAAACTATTGAAACTCAAAACAATATAGATAAACAGACAATTGAGGGGAAATAGCAGTCTACACTTAATTTTCCGAAAATTTTCAATATTTTGCTATTGTGTTTCTCGATTGTTGTGCACGCTGTTAAAAATTTAAATTGTTACATTACGGTTTATCAATTTGAATTTTATTCACAAAATTTCGATTTATGTAAATACCTGTTATCTTTCTGCAGAAAAAATAATTTCGCAACTGTGTCATATTAATATTCTCGAGATATTTTCCTAAGATCATGTAATAGAATTGAATTATGAATTACTTTTGTTATACATAAAAGATGACTTGATAATAAATATATTTGGAAGTGTGAAAAGCCTTTTTAATTTCCCAAACTTACTGTAACTTTCTCTTGATGTGTCAATGTGTGTTCTTGTGAGTCTGCTTCTGAAGCGTGGAACGTTTGTGACCAGGTGGAGGGATTTTTCCACAAGCCAAGTAGCTGTGCCAACATCGAGTACTTTTTAGTATTAATTTGTTGTCTCTTTTTCCCAAAAAGTCTCAGCCCTTCTTGCGCGTTGAGCGTATATTAATCTGAAGTAATCTTCCGTTACGTTTTTGTCTTTTGTCTCGTAACGTCGCAGTCAGGCAGTGCCTTTCATTTCTCCGGCCAGTTCGTCGCCGTTAGTAAGCCGGGGTTTTCAGACAGTTATTTGTCCACAAATCCATGGTGTCTGGAGTAGCTTAACTTCCACGATATTCAATCGCCCCTGAAGAGAAACTGATTGATTGATTTTTTCGTGTTTTCGGGCGCGTCAACTGCTTCGGTCATTAGTTCCGTTAGTGTAGTACATGTTTTTTTCTCGAGAGATGGCGGTAATCTTCCCCCGCTGGATGGCGAAATCCGGCACCGACCTACCGTCGGCTAGTAGAGTTTCCCCCTAACCAGGACTCTCCCACCAGCGGGGCACCGCCCCAGCCGGGACAAGCTCTAACAGTCCCCAGCCGGCACAAGCTCCCGACCGGTATCCCGGAATATGTGAAAGTGAGGTGCATGTTAGTGTAAGTGTGTGTGTGTAAGAAGAGAGGATAGGACAAGGAAGAGGAAGGGCAGATCGCGCGCGGTCCGTGGCCCGTTTGGTAGGGTACTGCTCCGGCATTCGCCTGGTGTTGATCGGAGAAACCACGGAAAACTACCGATCAGAGCAGCCGGCTGCTAGAATTCTCCTCCAGACAGCGACTGAATTCGACCTAGCTGAAAAGTTAGTGTCGAAAATCCTGCCGCCGTCAGGACTCGAATAGGACCTCCCGGTCAGAGGCGCTGCAGTGACATCAGTTGATGCACTGAGCTACCGCTACCGATCTGAAGAGAAACTGTGCCGCGAATAGCATGGTGCGCCCACCAAAGGGTGCGGAATGAGCCTTTGCCCTTGGGTCCGCAGGGGGTGTACGCGGAATGTCTGCACTGCGCGGGTCGGCGACGGTGGCGCCGCGGGCAGGCCGCTTCCAGTGCAGCCACTGCGGCCACGCCTTCAACGGCTTCTATGATTGGACCCAACACCAGCGCGCGCACAGGGCGGAGAGACCCTACAAGTGTTCGCTTTGCTCCTTCTCCTCGACGCAGCCTGGCAACTTAAATGTGCACATGCGTACTCACTCCGGGGAGAGGCCGTACAAGTGCACGTCCTGCGAATTCGCTACTTCGCAGATCGGCAACTTAAATGTGCACATGAAAAAACACACCGGGGAGAAGCCTTACAAGTGCACGCTCTGCGACTACGTGTCGTCGCGTCTCTGCAACTTGAAAAGACACACGCGTACTCACACTGGGGAGAAGCCCTTTGTATGTTCAGAGTGTAAGATTCGTTTTGCATGCAAGGAATCTTTGAATAAACATAAGCTCTTGCTCCATAACGAAACATGTAATTAGCATATGTCATCGTATTCAAACCTCCCTTTCCGTGGCACACCGTTCATAACCAACATTTTATGTCACAAGTTGCAAACGTAACTTCACAATTATATCATGAAACGAACATCGTCAATGCTCGATGACATGGACATTTTTTCTACAACTCATACTCGAAGCTCTTGAGGAAGGTATATCTGAATTGTTAAACACCGATTCTCGTTCTTTTTTAATAAGTTCCCATTCTGATAACGATCACTTACCACTACAACTGAATAATACGAGTAAGATACTTTTCAAGGGGACATTAGAAACAAGATAAAAGTATTAGGCAATGCAATTTAATTTGGTTAACATTGCCGTTAATTGTGTGACGTGTGCCGAAATTTCAAGCAGACTCTGGCGATTGGTTGGGCCGATAAAACGTTTTCTTCTCTAGTGTGAAGGTAAGTTGACAACTGTGACTCATGGGAATGAGCTACTATGATTCCTTCATGTGGTTTATTTTCGTGAAAATTAATTTGTACATCATTAGAAATTACATTATAACACAAGTTAATAGTATTGATTTTTATCCCTGCGAAGAAACGAAACAAAACAAAAAAACGAACACTATTATTCAACAGACAGATTCTAAGGTCATGTTTTAAAAGTATGAATAGATTTTACTAGTGTGCTCTGTATTTAAATTGTTAATCAGAAATTAAAGAATATATTTTATGCATGTAATTTTAGGAATTATAACGAGTTTAACCCAT